>JAJIYU010008686.1:0-17824 GCA_030144865.1 Tinospora cordifolia | reverse complement strand
CGTATGCATAACATATGAATAATTATGGAATAATGCTAGTAATGGTAGAGGTATAACATACCAAGCAACGGATAAATACTTTAAGAATGGTATAATGCAAGAATAATAACTGAATAATACGGGTATAAAATTGTTAGGTTGTTTTGGTAAAAATTACGGGGATAACATGTGAATAATGCAGATATAACATGTAAATAAAGTTCGATATAAAGTATGTATAACATATGAATAATCATGAAATAATGCGAGTAATGGTATAATGCAAGAATAATATTTGAATAATGCAATTATTAAAATTGTTCGATTATTGATATGAAAATGCGGTGTGACGTATGCATAACATATGAATAATTATGGAATAATGCAAGTAATGGTAGACGTATAACATACTAAGCAATGGATAATGCGTCAATAATGGTATAATGCAAAAATAATAACTGAATAATACGGATATAAAATTGTTTGATTTTTTTGGTAAAAAGTGCGAGGATAACATGTGAATAAAGTTCGGTATAAAGTATGTATAACATATGAATAATCATGAAATAATGCGAGTAATGGTATAATGCAAGAATAACATCTGAATAATGCGAGTATAAAAATTGTTCGATTATTGATAATGAAAATGCAGTATAATATATGCAAAACATATGAATAACTATGGAATAATGTCAGTAATGGTAGATGTATAACATATCAAGCAATGGATAATGCGTCAATAATAGTATAATGCAAGAATAATAACCGAATAATACGGGTATAAAATTGTTCGATTGTTTTGGTAAAAAGTGCAGGGATAACATGTGAATGATGTAGGGATGACATATGAATGATGCAGGGATAACATGTGAATAATGCAAGGATAACATGTGAATAAAGTTCGGTATAAAGTATGTATAACATATGAATAATCATGAAATAATGCGAGTAATGGTAGAATGTTGGTATAAAATAGCAAGCAATGGATAATGTATGAATAATGGTATAATGCAACTCATTATTAACCATAATAATAATATATGGTTTATTATTATTATTATTATTATTATTGCATGTATAGTTAGTAATATTATGTAAGAATTCCACATTCTAAACGTATTCTATCATATTTTTTCTATAATAATGGCAAATGATCTTGTTTTGTTAAAATCTCAAATAACAATTGAAAATAAGTAAAATAATATAAGAACATTCTTTCAATACATTTAATATATTTATCTATGCCATGTATAATAGAAACTTTTTACATTAAAGTGAATTTAGACTTAAATTTGATTTTTTGGCTTTAGTCCATTTATTTATTAAAAATCTAGCTTTATCATTTAAAATTAATAATTTAGTACTTTTACATATAATTATTTATACATGCAATTACTTAAATAGTTGCTTATATATGTAAATAATGTGACATACAAATATCTATATATCTATATATATAGCTGTTATACATGCAATTATTGATGTAATTATTGATACAATATTGATATAATTGTTTATACAATTAATTAATTAATTAATTATATATATATATATATATATATATATATATTATAAATAAAATTATTTATATAACGGATACAACAGAAACAGAGGAACAACAAGCAGAAATAGAAGAACAACAATTTTATACTTCAATTATTCGATTGTTATTTTAACGTTATCCCACTACTTATATATATAACATCGTGTATATATACATGTAATGGTTTATGCATGATATACAAATAACATGGTGTGTGTATATATACGTGTAATTATTTATACATGATATACAAATAACATGGTATATATATATATGATATACAAATAACATGGTGTATATATACGTGTAATGGTTTATGCATGATATATAAATAACATGGTATATGTATATATATATTTATTTATTTATACGTGATATACAAATAACATGGTGTAGATATATATTTATATATATATATTTGTATGTCACATTACTTATATATGTAATCAATTATATAAATAATTGTATGAAATTATTCTCACATTATTCACATGTCATTCTCGAACTTTCGCACCAAGCAAACGAATAATCTTTATCCCCGGATTATTATGAAACAATTCTCACATTATACTGTTATTCACACGCATTATACATGAATTATTCGTTTGTTATACTTGCATTATTCAATCATAAATAAAGTACATATATATATATATATATATATATATATGTGTGTGTGTGTGTGTGTGTGTGTGTGTGTGTGCATTATTCATTTATCCCTACATTATTATGAAATTATTCTCACATTATACCTCTATTCATGCACATTATACATGAATTATTCTTTTGTTATACCCGCATTATTCAATCAAAATTAAAGTATATACATACATACATACATACATACATAAATATATATATATGCCCGCATTATTTGTTTATCTTTGCCTTATTCATCTCGAATTTTTTTGCCAAACGACCGAACAATTCTTGTACATGAACTATTCATATATTATCTTCACATTATACCACTATTCACACATATTTTCCCGTTATTCAATTATTATACATGTATTATTCTTATGTTATACCCGTATTATTCATTTAGAATTACCGTACATATATTATATATATATATGTGTGTGTGTGTGTGTGTGTGTGTGTGTGTTTGTGTATACATGCGCAAATCACATCCTTGCTATTCAGCTTTCGATTTAGGTTTCCATTTTTGTGCCCTAATCTCTTTGTCTTCTTCGATTCAGTTTTCGATTCAATTATTCATTTACTTGCGATTTCCACTGTTACAATGAAGAAAGAGTGTTCATCCTCTACCAATAGGACGAACGTAAATGCTAAGAACCAGGTAAATGACACTCTTCCGAATCCTGTATTTGTATTCGTCTGAATGTGATAGTAAATGGTTGTGTAGTCTGTTCAACTTTCTTTAAACTATGATAATGGAATATAAAGATGTTATACTATTATAATGTTTATTCTGATATAAAGATGTATAATGATCTTACATTCATGGAATGATTATTCTAACATTATACACCTTTTTATTTTGTTATTATACACTTTTTAACATGTTATTCTGTTATTATACACCTGCAAGAATATTAATATGTTGTTAAAACTAAAGATAGATACTCAGCTAGGGTTGGGTGCCTGACTAACTTGAATGCATGCAACATGTTGATTTCCACTCTGACAGATTACCAGTTGTTCAAGTTTCGAGAGACTTTTTTTGGCCACTTTCTTGATATGAAGCAATTGTTTTGTCAACCTCAGATTGTTCATAACATATTGTTGAGAGTGCTTGTTCAAGAAGACAAGTCTATTCTGGTCTTCAATTTCAATAACATTATTGCAAAATTCTCCATAGTTGAATTTGCAATGATAATGGGTTTGAAATGCACCGAAAAAACCAAAAACATTACAACTGGTTTTGAGGGTCAAATTTTGAAGGATAAATACTTTAAGGGAGTGGCACGTATAAATAAGAAGTGTATAGTTGATGCATTTACAAATAGGGTATGAGAGAATGATGATGATGCTGTAAAGATTGCAGTTTTGTTCTTCATTAATTGTTTTTGGTTTCCTAATAAAATGGAAAAATTGGTGAATGAAGTTGATTTTGAACTTGTACAAACTGGTGAATATATGGATTATCCTTGGGGCAGGGCTCTTTTTGACACAACAATAGAATCCATGAAGGATAATTTTGCATCGAATGCAATCCAGCTATAAACTGGGAGGGGCAAATACCCGATCATGTATAGGCTTCTTAAGTTCCCAATTGCATTACAAATTTGGTTTTATGAGTGTATTGTTGATACTGATGGTTTGTTTCCCAATCAATGTATCAATTTGATTTCCTCGTATACTAAACTGGACTTGCATTGGCACGCCCAATTTCAAGAGCATGGAGAAGGTGTTGAACAATTTATAATAAGGTAATTTTTCATGTCTTTGATCATATATTATATATACACAACATTTATATTATAATTGAACTATTCTTTGTTGTCAAATTTCTTATGATCTCATATTTGACTATTTTCAGTTCAAAAGTTTTGTAGCAAGCCCCAATGATATATTCTAGCCATACATAGATGGCTTGATTGCAGAACAAGATGGGGGTGAACATCAATTTCCTGATTACGATATTTTTGTTGATCCCCTAATTTTTCTTTTGTTGTCTCCTGTAAATAAAACTATTGGCGGTAATATTCCTATAAATAAGGTCGTCGCAACCATGAGTATACTTGGAAGGCAATGCAATTGTTATAACGGGATCAAAATAATGTTGAAAGAGGGTTTTGATAAGATTTTTAAAGAAATTAATTATCTAAAATCCCTATTGTAGAAGGTAAATGTTCCAAGCTTCAAAACCAATGAATTTTTTTAGACTTTCATTGCAGTATAGTAATTATATGATAGTAATATACCATTTATATACCTACATCATACCATGAGTATAATATATTATATACTATATGCTTGCTATTATCTACTGTTTGCTTGTGTATATTGATGTTATACCAACTCTATACATTCATTTGGCTCACTAAATTTTTCATTTTTTATGTAGGAAGATGATGTAAATAAAGCAGAACTCTATAAAGAAGAATCTGCTAGTAAGGAAAAATGTACAAATGTTGAAGCTGCAAGCTAGATTTGACGACATTGCAAGAGATTATTAGTGATACCGACAAAAAGAGGAAGGTAATTTTAAACATTTTATTTGGATTGTGATTTGTCATTTACTTTTAATTTCAACTATCCATTAATATTGTGCATTTTCATGTTAAAGACCGACACAACAATAACTGAAGGTGAAAGAAGGAATAAAAAATCATTACCCCTAGTAAGATCGTAAATACGATTCTTTTATTAATTCACGATTATGCTTTTGTAGTTTTTATTAATCTAACTGTCCTTAATTTATCTGCTTTTAGGACACTTCTCGTTTAATTTCACTGACCCAGGTTGTTGACAAGGATGAATCGAAAGATCATGCACCTATTGAATGTGAACGAGAAACCACGATTGATGAAATTGTTGAGTCAGCCGACAATGTTGCGACTTCAGCCGTCTCTACTGAAGATCACACTCCACTTCTTCCATCTCCTATAGTTAATAAAAGGGGGAGGCATCCTGTTGGAGATAAATGTAAAGGAAAGGAGATTGTGAAGAGACGACTATCCCCCTTAGACATTTGTATGCTTGAACATATAGACAGTAGTGTTGTAGCTGAGTTTGATGAGTGGATTCAAAAGGATCGGCTGAAGCACTCAAAGTAAGTTTTCCTAGAGATCAAGTTTGCATTCCGAATATTTTTGTTATTTATAATACATTGATATTAACATCTATCACATTATTAGGTCAAATAAAGTATACCATGATTGTGAAAACAATCTGAATCTAGCTTTTGATTTTTCAATCGCTGATATCACTGATAAGGAATGGTCTTACACATTGATCACCCAGGCCAGCCTAACTCCTCCTCTGTAAGTTTAATTTTTTGTACTTGATATTATTGCTTATAGATATTATACTGATACTATACCAACATGATACCAAAATATAGGGTTTTGGACACTTTGCAATGTCTGCATACACATATTATATTGATATGCTACCAATTTCACCTATATATTCCATGTCCTTAAACTATGTTATGTTGTTTTGTATACATATTATACTGATATGATACCAATATCATCTATGTGACATGCTCTTAAACTCTGTTATGTTTATTATTTCAGTATAATGAGATGTTATACAAACAACATACTTATTGTGTTTTGAATGGTTCATGATTATACAACTTTTTATTCATGACCCAAATCTTTTATTTTAATTTAGAAATTTTGTATTGGTAGCATGTAGATATGATATTCTATTACTTGCGCAAGAAAAGAAAGTGTGAGGAATCGATTAAGATGAAGCGTACAACGACGAATAACTTTTTTGGTCAAAAGTTGCAGTCTGTTTATGGTAGATTCGAAAAAGAAAAGGATGTATTTGTGTTAGGGGATGAGATGGTAATTATGGAGTATATGCTAGGGCACTTCATGTACTACAACACTCCGTGTTCTAATGTTGACTACATCATTTTCCCTATTAATGTTGTGGCTGTGTTCCACTGGATACTAGGTTGCATCAACAATCACAAGGGTTGCATGTATGTTTACAATTCTCTGCGTACTCCTACTGTTGATGTTGTGTCAATAGAAGCAGTTCAAGCTTATTCCACCATTTTTCATTTTTATCTTGAGATGATTGGATTTTACAAATGGAAAGTTGACCAAAAGGATAGACCTGGGAAAGAGCCATTCAAGGTGCAAGTGGTTGATAATCTATCAGAGCAAGAGGTGTATGATTGTGGAATGTTCATGTTTTATTTTGCTCAATGTTTTGCCATCGGAAAGGAAATTTCACATGATTTTGATGGTGAGCTACAAAAAAAAGGGTGGCTTTTAATCTGTACTTGCATGGTAGAATGAAGTAGAATGAAGGCACCAAGAGTGACAATGAAAGATCAGGTCGATTCAGTGTTGACAGTAGGATCCAAACATAGTGGGTCTTAAAGAAGTGAAGAATAGAAGAAGCTAGGTTGTCATATCTTGCATCACAGTTTTTCAAGGACAATGTGTAATACCATTTTTTGATATTTTAGATATGTACAATTTGAACACGATTATGGTTCATTTATAACAATCTTAACTATTTTTCATTTGAATTTTGTCATTTTATTTTGTCTTTAGGGCAGATTGTTTTATTTTTGACTCATCTATGAATAATGTTATTCATATGTGAACTTTATTATACCAATTTTATTTGAAAATGATAGAAATGATCAATTAACGGGTTATTCATACCATTATTCAATCCTTATACCACATTTTATGGGTTATTATACCAATTTTATTCGATCTTTATCCCTACATTATACCACATTTCACAGCTTATTCATACCATTATTCACGCATTATTCTATCACTATCACTAGATTTTTAGACACATTATTCGATCTTTAACCCTATGTTATACTACATTTTACGGGTTATATATATATCATCATACACGCATTATTTGATCGTTATCGCTATATGTTTATACGCGCATTATTCGATTTTTATCCCTATATTATATCACATTTCACGGGTTATATATACCATTATTCACTTATTATTTGATCGTTATCGCTAGATTTTTATACGAGCACTATTCAATCTTTATCCCTATATTATACAACATTTTACTAGTTATTTATACCATTATTCATGCATTATTCGAATGTTATCGTTAGATTTTTATACACGCATTATTCGCTATTTATCCTTACATTATACTATATTTTACTTGTTATATATATATATATATACACATTATCATCATCATTTACGAATTAATTATTCAATTGTTATCACTAGATATTTATACGTTTATTATTCAATATTTATTTCAATATTATACCACATTTCACGTGTTATGTACACCATATATATTATTCACACAATATTCGATCGATATCCCTACATTTTTATACGTGCATTATTTTAGCGTTATACCTACATTATACCACTATTCACGAATTAATTATTCGATTGTAATCACTAGATTTTTATATGTGTATTATTTAATATTTGTTCTTACATTATACAACATTTCACATATTATATAGACCATATATATTATTCACGCAATATTCAATCGATATCCCTACATTTTTATACGTGTATTATTCAATATTTATTCCTACATTATACAACATTTCACGTGTTATATATACCTAATATATTATTCACGCAATATTCGATCGATATCCCAACATTTTTATACGTGCCTTATTCTAGCATTATACCTATATTATACCACTATTCACGTATTATACCATTATTCACGTATTATTCTATCGTTATCCCTATATCTTTATACATACATTATTCGATCGTTATGCCTACATTATACCACCATTCAAGGGTTATACCATTATTCACGCATTAGTGGTATTATATAGGTATAAAATATGAGAAGTGTATGTATATATATAATGTAATATATTTACAACGGTAAAATAAACATTGTTATAGACGGCTATAGACAATGTTCACGAATGTATGTTATAATAAATTATGTTCTTTTTACAACAGACGACTAACGAACGTTGTAGAACCTGTCATTCAACAACGAGCAATTACGATTGTTGTAATAACATAGAACAACGTTCATATGCTTGTTGTAATGGCCTTTTCAACAACGTTCCCATGGTGAACTTTGTCATATAGATTTTACATAAGCGATTTTACAACAGACATTTTATAAACGTTGTTGTACGCCTTCTATTAAAACGATCGTTGTTGCACGTTGTGGAATTGACGTTGTTGTATCATCAATTTCTTATAGTGACAAGTTAAGAGGGAAGTGTTAACTCTTTGCTTTGAAATGAAGAATAAGTATGCACAAGGAGGGTTTATGTAGATTTTCAAGAGCACCTAAGGGGCCACAGGTTTGGCAGCTTTGATTAGGGTTTCTTCATATGTGACGGCTAGGTTTTTGCACATAACACACATAGAGGATGGCTAGGGTGTGACAACTCATGTTTTTGACATCAGATTGACGGATCCGACATATATGTATTCTATATATTTTCTGAAATTTTAATGAGAAAATACAGAATTTTTTCCAATTCCGAGTTAATTATAGAAGAAAATGAAAATAATGTGAGAAAAAAAAATTTTGGAGAAAAAACACATGAAACTATAAAGAAAATGTGTTTTCTTGAAGAAAATAACCTTTAGAATTGATTTATGAATTTTTGGAATAATCATGAAATTTTTAGAATGATAAATTGAATTTTTGGGAGAAAAAATATGATTTTTAGGAAATTATTCAATTTTTGAAGAAAATAATTGAATAAATGATAAAATGATGTATAATGGGGGTATTTTGATGAGAGATGATGATTGGATAATTTTTAATAATTTGGAAAAAAAATGTGAAATTTTGGTATAAAATGCACACACACACACACACACACACACACACACACACATATATATATATATATATATATATATATATATATGAATATAAAGAAAAAGAAAAGAAATAACGAAATAAAAAAATAACGAAAATTTGGTGCATGGGTCGTCCAGCCCATGCTGGCCGAAATTTGGCTTGGGCCCTGGGCCTGAGCCAGCCGGGCCAGCGAGACGGGTCTGCGGCCCGTCCTAGGCTACCAGAAGAACGTGGGCCCCGACCCATGCGCCCAATAAAGGGCCATGATTCTCGTCTTTTGTGCATGAAAATCATGGATTTTTGGCCGATTTTTGCAAAATCTTAGGGAATTTCCAGCTACAAAACCATGAGAGTTCATGGTTTGATCCATCAATTCACTACCTCCATTGTAGCCAATGAATGTTGCCAACTAGGTAGCCAACATGTGAAGTTGAAAGCCACCTAGATGGCCACATGTCACCCGTCCTTGCCATGCAAGCTTCTCCCATGCAACAAAACTCCTTCTTGAGCTCAAACCCAGAAAACTTCTAGCAGTTATAGCCCCTGTTCACAAGCTCAGATCTTCCTCATTTCTTGGCCGAATCTAGTGATCTATAGCTTGTTTTAAAGCTTATACCACCATCTACGAAGTCCCACAAGTAGTTTGCCAAATCTTGAAGCCATCTGAAGCTGAATCATATAGAAAAGGTGTTGTTCACAAGGTTCAAACCCAGAAAACTAAAAAAGCTTGTGTTGGAACTTTTTTGGAGCTTCAAATCTTAGGTTGTTTCAAGCCCGTTTTGGAGGTAAAACTATTCACCCTCTTCATTTTCATATGTATTTTAACCTCTAAGTGTTAGAGAACGAAAAGTAGGGCTTTACACATGATTTCCAAACCATTAAAGTTGGTTACTTAGTCACTATTACAACTGTGTAATAGAAATAGTTGGAGCAATCTTTGGAAGGCGCACACTTGAACCATTCTAGGTTCAGCCCTAAGGTGAAACCCTTTACTTTACCTCTCATGATGTGTATTCAAGTGTCCAAGTGGTAAAAATTGGATATTAGAACATTTGATACATATTATAAGTCTCTGGTATTAACTGTGTGACTGACTGTTGCGACAGTGCCGACAGAAACTAGTTTGAGACCAGATTTAGAGCTACATTTGGGACACCTAAAGGTATCCATTCAAGTTGAAACCAGAGGCATTTTAGACCTCATAGTAGAGGTTTCGGAGAGGTATAAAGATCTGACTTTGAGCCTTTGTAAATGTGTTTTGTTATGCCTACAAATATACCATGATTGTAGAGTGCTAGAATAAATTTCTTGTGTTCTTTAAAATACAACAGAGAAATTAGTGGAAAGATATGCATGATATTGGCATTGCATTTTACTGATTCGAAGTATTTTTTATTAATGGATGTGTTATGATCTGTATACTACAATTAAACACAAGAAATGACTCATGGAATTGTGATTTAATGGGGGAAAGAATACTAGGAAGATAGTAGAAACTATGAACCCAAAAATTTCCTACAATCTGGCTGAAAATTCTGAGATGAAACTAACTGAACAAACCTTGATAGATTGAGCTAAAATTTTGTGGAGAGATCCCTAAGTATGTCTAGAAGTTGCATACCAAATTTCAGTGCATTCTTATATAGATAGGTAGGTCAATTCAAGCAAAGAGTCACTGCCTGTCATAGGGTATACATGATCTGTATAGTCACTGTCATTATACCTAGAAATCCTAGTAAATGATATCCAAAAATTGTGATTCAAAATTCTAAGGAAACTTTAGGAAGTTTAGAACAGTTCTCCAAAGTTTGGACAAATTTGATAAACAGATTTCCCACAGAAAAATTGGGAAAATGGTTGCGTAGATAGGGCCATAGGCTAATGTTGTGCTAAGTGATGGGAATTGGGAATGTTGACCCCTTTTGGCCCAATTGACTCTAGGAGGACCAGAATTGACCCTTTGTGACTTTGTTGACCAGCTAGTTCAACAAGTGATAGGTTGACTAGGGTTGACCAAGATTGATCAAGGTCAATCAAATTGACTTAGCAACTAAGGCAAGTTGAACAAATATAGGTGGACTATTCTTGACTAGGTCAAGTTATTGATTGACCAATGATGTACAATTAGAGTGAGCCAAGTCCCATGTTAATATTAAGAAGTTATGTCGATTTCACAGGACCAAGTACTAGCGAAATGCGACCAGTCACGAGAAGAGCACTGGGAACAGAGCATCCCTGTGAATAGTGTTTTCTAACTCATTTCTTAGAGCTTGTTATTCTATACATTATGAAAATAAGATTGCATATTGTGATGAATCTGCATTCTTTTAAATGGGTTTTAAATGAAAAGTGTACTGATTCTTGAGGTCCAAGAGTACAGGGTTAGGATGAGTTGTGTCGGTCTCTCATACCACCCCGAGAGGTGACTACCTAGCACAGAGTGCCTGCTGAGGGGGTTCTTTGGTCTCAATAACTAAGGTTTTTTGAGCCCACTATACCTAACCATCCTTACCAGCCAAGCATAAAGAAACAAGTTCTTCCAAAGCTACCGATTATTTGCATCATTCTTCAAGTCTAGGCTTCTTCCATAGCTCCAAATTCTTATGCATCCCATACTACATAGAAACCAGAGATATAGAATCTTCTCGATCTCGTGTCCTAATCAAACAAGTCTTCTGTTCTCAGACATTTTCAGTTTCTAACCTATGTCCTAAAGTTTTATGCATTTGATCCACTATGCCACCCTTGGCTACACCCATGTTTCTACCTTAAGTCTCTTTCCTTGACCTAGGGTTTCAATCTGGTTGACTCACAACCTTTGTGTAGTCAAAATACCACCTTGGGCATCCTTTTCAACTTCTACTCAATTTTCTGCCCTAATTTTTCACCTTCTAATTTTTTTTTATAGAAAGTAAGGGTGTTCTTCAACTGAGTCCACTTGTATAACCTGGTGGGACAACCTCCAAATCGGGCAGCGAGATCAAAGTCTACTTAGTAACTGTGCTTTCTAGGACGAGATAACCCACCTCCCTTTCAATGTTTAGCTTTACTCGGGACAAGACTTACCCATTATCAGCTCAACTTATAGTCATTGTATTCAAACAAAAAATTTTTAAATACATATTTCCCTTTTAAAAATACTTTCCAAAATAGTTTTCAATTTCAAAAATAGAAGGCAGGGCATTCTATGTAATACCCTATAATCTGGTACAGAATAAAATGCAACAATTTAATTGCATTTCATTGATTTTGAGAAATGAAAATTGGTCCATTTGAAGGATAAATTTAGCAAGTCCAAACCTCATTTAGTGTATCTTTTGACCTCAGAACGACCTAAAATGACATGAGATGCCATGAACTGATTAACTAGACAACATATCTAAAAATTAGCTCAATTGGCCAAAATTTGCGTTTTATTTGCTTAATACCCTTCAATAGAGTCTAAACTAGGAAAATAAATGAAATGAATGTTACCCTAGCCAAATGATAGTTTGAAAATGTGCATTATTTTACTATGAACACAAAAATATATAATAAAGTCCTTAATTCATGGTAAATAATGAGATATGAATTTTTATTAAATTCATATGGACCTATAAATTCATGGCCACCCCTAAACATGTGCAAACCACATGGGTGGAACACCATGATCTTATACGCCCTCACCCTACCCAACCTCAATGGGATGTTTTCCTTATTTGAAATCATGTAGAATGATAGCAAATGATCAAGTATACCACACCTATGAGAAACCATGAAGAATGATCTCATGTACACCATACTTTGATCATGTACACCATGACCTATGATGCAAAATTGATCCATGTGTGTGAGTATCTGCACACACATGTGAGCAACCCTAATTTAGAAGTGTCTAAATGGTGAACCATGAAACCCTAGCCGTCACACACACAAAGAAGAAACCAAAAACAAAGAATAAGAAAGTTTCCAAAACCCAAAATGCTCCAATCTTGGCGCCATATGAAGATATTACCATCATACCATTGACAAAACCCTATCCATCCTCTATGTGTGTGCTATGAGCAACAACCCTAGCTGTCATATGTGAGGAAAACCTAATTAAAGAAGCCAAATCGTGGCCCCCCTTGTGCTCTAGAAAATCTAAACAAACCCCCCTTGTGCACACTTATTCTTCATCCCAAAGCAAAAAGTTGACACTTTCCTCTTAGCTTGTTCTAGCCTTCTTCTTGTCTACCTTTGTGTTCTTGAGTGATCTTGAGGTATTCTTGAGTGTTTGAGTGTTTAATTGAGTGCTCTTGAGTAGTCTTGAAGTGCTAGAAGTGTTGAAAAGGAACCTCTGCCGGATTTCCATCAAACTGAAAATTAAGGTAGAAGTGATTTCTAAAACCTCCTCTTTTCTTCTTTAGATTAATATCATGTTCATTGCATGTTTAGTTTTCAAAAATCATTCATGTATCAATTTGAGAAATTTAGTTATGATTTTAGTTTCAGTTTAGTACATGAACATGTTTTAAGCATTCATAAATTCATGCCATGCTTAGTACCATGCTTAGGTTTATTTTGATGAATGATGCATGTTTTTGGATGATTTATGCCTTGATTTTTGGAGTTTTTATATTTTGAAATGTGTTTCCCTTCTTTTATGATTCTTGAATACGAGATTAATTATAAGATGATGATGATCAATTGTAATACCCCAGAATTTTGTCAAAAAATTTAAAATAAATAAAATAAGTTGAATAAATTAATTTCAAAGATTTTAAGAAATTTTGGATGCAAATAGTGGGTTGTGTCACACCCCGACCCCCGGACCAGACGTCGTGTCTGTCAATCTGAGGCCCCGTCAAATAGTGGGTCCAAGCTCGGTGCGTGGTCCGCCGAGGCCCCGGGCATGCGACAGATGTCGTCGGTCTATCTTTCTACCTCTATACACGAGGTTTAAATCATTTCTTTAATTTCAAATAATCATTTTAATCATGCTTTACTAAGCAATTTAATATCAAATCAGATTCACCGGATGTTCAAAATCATATTTATACTGGAAATCAAGATTAGCGGAAGCACATTTCAGATCAAATCTTTCCAAATCATTGAACACTGTTTAGCAATACCGTATCTAAAAATCATCAGTTTATCAGTCAACATAAAACACTGTTCAAAATGGTAAAAACAGTCTTGTATATACATATACAAAAAATATGATACATGGCCTTCTGGCCCAAGTTCAAAACATACAACGTGAAAACTGTACAAAACAGAGAGATAGTTAAACAAAAATATCACTCTCTCTCTCTCTACAAGTCCTCCAGTCTCTGGTCTGCATCCTCATTGAGCGGTGGGCTCATGAGTACCTGTAAAATAAAAATGGGATGAGCTCGAAAGCCCAGTGGATCTCCCCTACACATCAATAGCATTATACAAACGAGCATACGAAACATGCAAACAGTTTTAATCATTAGGGTGTTTCAAACACTTAGTCAGTTGATCGATTGCGCTCTAATATCAGGAATTAACCGAAAGGGTGAATCACCCTCGGTATCCCAGTTGTGGTCCTGAACACAATCAGGCACGACATCTTTATGAAACAGAAGTCTACCTCTGAGATCACGACCCAAGAAGATACTGAAACCAAGGGAAAAATCCTCATGACTTTCCAAATTCGAGGGTCTCATACAGCCGCTCACAGTTTGGCCTAGTTGGGGATACCCACGATGACGTCCTGGGACATTCGGAGAACCTCAACACGATGTACCACCAGTGCCCGTCCATCGCCCCGGTACGTGGAGTTCTTAATAAACCTTTAATGTTCTTTACTTTCACAATCATAGTTTTCATTCCACACAGCATACAAACATGCTTATTCAAAATGTTATCCTAAGCAAAGAAAGCAAATAAACATCAAGCTGATCATAATATCCTAGTACTAGAAAGCAAGTAATCGGACATTAGGATATCATGTAAATCAAACCACCCAAAGCATACATTCCTAGCATGATACTAAGTACAGGAATTTAAACATAGATCATATTCCTCATCCTACGTCCGCATAATACTAAAGAGTGATGAAGAGATAACCAACCCCACCTGTGCACGCCGAAACGCTGCAGGATCGTCACCCCTCGCTCAGCAGTCCAATGTCATCAATCTGCATCATTAGATGGTAATTATACATTACTTTGGGCCTTTAATACACATCTAACCCAACCTTAAAGGTCCGTTATCAATTATTGCTTTAGAGTGTACCCAAAAACACTCCAAAACGACATCCATGTTCATTGACTGTGGTTAGCACACAGTGTGGACCAAGGTCTACACACCATTTCTCACCCAATAGTGGGATTTCACCCATGTGTACACCATACTTGTGAGTTTCATTCCAGTTTAACACTTAAATCTAGTGTTTTGGACATCTAATAATATTTAAACACATGAACTAACTAAATAATGGTTGTTTACATTGTTTACTCATCAAAACCCATTGATCAAGCCTCAAAAATGGGATTCACTTTCAATGAAATGGATCCCTTCACTTCTATCACCAAACAACCATCCTAAATCCATCATACTAGTGTCCAAACACACATATAAAGGAATAAACAATGGTTCATCATGTTTGACTTAGTTTCCAACCACTAAACTCACAATACCAAGTTCATGAATGCATCTTAATCACTTTGATTCACTAACTATTGATAGATACTCTTAAATGAGCTCAAATCTTAAAGAAAACTCAAAGAAAATCAGAGAACTCACCTTGAATCACTCTCTCGTCGCTCCTCTCCGAATCCCAAGCCATTTTAGTGCAAATGAGAAATTCTACGCTTGAAATCTATATATAACTCGCACACGGACCGTGGTCGTCGTCAGACGAACCTCGGTCATCGGACATGTTTTCCTTCATAGACCTCGGTCTTCACTTTATGGACCTCGGTCATCCCTTTATGGACCGCGGTCGGCACTCTACGGACCGCGGTCACCAATGTGACTTAGTTTTCTCATTTTTGCACATTTCCACTGATGACCGCAGTCGGCCTGTAAGGACCGCGGTCCACAGTGTGTTCTGCACTTTTTCTAGGTTTTTCACATCACGGACCGCGGTCGGCATCAGACGGACCATGGTCGGCAGCAAGATGCCTTGTTTTTTTTCAACATTTTTCCCCTCACGTTTCTAGCTATCCGAATGTTCTAATAAATTTTATCTTGATTAAATATCATACAATGATCATTAAAAATAAGTTTCCACTCATTTTTATATTTATTTTGAATTTTAAAAAATTTATATTGACGTGGACGCATTACAAGTCTTAGGGTGATTACAAGTTGGTACATGAAAAATAATTTATATTGGAGATATAATAATAATTAGGATAATTAAACGAAAATTACAATTTAATAGAATTAACTATGAAATTTAAGGAATTTCTTAAGAAATAAATAAAAATAAAGTATAAATACGCATATTGGCCAATATGTGAATAAGGTATGTGTTAGCATAATAAATGTTAATACTACATATTATAAGAATATGTACATAGAAAAAATTCTTATAATTAAATAAAATGTATTTATTAAAAATAAATCAAACAATATGTAAATAATAGGGTGTAATTTATAAATTATTATCTGAAAATGAAATAGGAAATAAATAAAAATACATGAAAATGAAAAATACAAATTATTAGCATTAAAAATATTAAAGAAATGGGAAAATATCTAACAAATATAATATTAAATAAATTAGAAAGGGAAAAATATTAGTAAGTACATAAAATAGAATAATTTATGCAATACAATCAAGTTTTATCAATTAGAAAGTGGGTAATTGCTAAAATTTGGATTATAGAAGCTTTAGGAAGTGATTTTGTAATTAGAAATACGATCCAATGGCCAGAAATCCATCATCCGTAGGATTTGAGATCTCACGGTCACGATCGAAGTCTAAAATGACGTTTAGGAGCAGCGAATCACGTAGATCAAACGGCTCACGATCGGTCGACTCAATCTAACGGCCCAAATCACAGGCGCGAGACGATCATCGCGAAATTGGACCGCACACAAAACTTGAGGACGATCTGTGCGATCCAACGGCTCAGAACGAAGGCGCTAAATCGTGATCGCGAACCGAGTACCGCAATCGTGGTTTATCGGACGTACCAGATTTCATCCGCCTGATCTCATCTTGAATCTAGTGATGCGATGAGGTTAATCCAACGGCTGACGTTCCACCCGCCCGATCTTGATCGCAAATGCATCTTGAGGACGATCTTACGGCCCCAATTAAAGGCTCCGATTTAAATAACCGAAAATCCGAATTAAATTAATAGAAATACATCAAAAATTCGAAAAAAATGTTTCTAAACTCCAAAAGATTCCAAAAAAAATACCTACTGTTTTTCTATGCTTGGGGGGCACGAAAATTTGAATTTTTACAAGTTTTCCACCAAAAAAACTTGCCATTTCACACTAGTTTGAAACCTATATAAAGGACCCCCATGCTCACAATTTCATCCCAATTCAAGAGCATACTAGTCCCTCTTGAATCCTTCTAGCCTTCTTCTTGGCATTCCCCTTAGTTCTTGAGTGATCTTGAACTATTCTTGAATGTTCTTAAGAGTTCTTGAGTGTTTGGAAGACTTGAAGCAACGGAACTCTGTCGAATTTCAGAGGTGCGCAGAAAGGACGCATTTAAGGTGGAAGTGACTTCTAACCTTTACTTCTTTATTTTAATTTGAAAAAATCTTGCATGTGTGATGATGTTTTGAAGATGATTGATTGAATTTATGTCTTTATATGCATGCTTTATTTATTGTGTCACGAATATATATGTTATGCATGTTTAGAAATTAAGAA
>JAJIYU010008685.1:0-17762 GCA_030144865.1 Tinospora cordifolia | reverse complement strand
TTCGACCTTGGGCCTCCCCAAGTTTATTACTTGTTGAATATACTACATTGTTTTCCCTAGTTACACTTATAAATTGTTGCATTATTTGCTTTATGTCTAGGGTTTATTTATTTTGCATAATATTCATTCATCATATAAAGAATGCATTTTTGCATCTCTTTATCTATTTAAAAGTGTGCACATAAAGTAAGCAACAATGAACGATGTCAAGTTTCAAATGCGAAGAAGACAACGCGAGGTATATTTTGGATCTTAAATTTTTTTAAATAGTAGAAAATCTATTTTGATGATTTTCAATATGAAAGCAAAATGAAATTTGAAATTAGAAACTAGATGCAAATAAAAATTTATTAAAGCAATTGCAAAGGTAAATTAGGGAAATTTATTTAATAATTTAAATTAAATAAATTTAATATCAGACTATTTATTAATGATTGAATATAAGGATTAATTGATTTAATAACATTAAAGTAATTAATCTTTTAAATTAGGACTAGAGAAATGGTTCTCCACACTATTAATATTTTCATTTAATGTTAGAAGTTTAAAATTCAATAATTTAAATTAGTTAAAAATATGAAAAATAAACTTTAAGAGTTTAAAATCCTTTATAAGAAAATAATAAGATCTTAGGCCCTGAAACTAAACTTAGAACATGTAAAAGTCTTATTTTATTCGTAACTAAATTAATTACGATATTAATAAATTATTTAAAATTAGAACATTAAGTTATTACAAATCTAAGTCTACGAAAAGGCTTGTAAGTAAATTATTAAAGTTGTAATTTCAAATAAAGGAAATTTCGAGGACTTAGAAATTATTTTAATTAGAATATATAAAATTTTAGAAATTAAGAGCAATCCTAAATTAGTTGAAACTGATATCTAGAGTTCATAATTATTTTAGAAATTAATTGAGCTTAAGAATATTCTGGATAGGATTAAATATGAATTAGGGACTTAGAGAAATGTTATTTATCGTTGAATTTTAGATATCATAATTTTAGAGTGCTGAACGTCTTGACAGAAAGCAAGGAGCCTTGAAGATCGATGAAATTAGGTGGGTGTGACTTCCTTGCTCATCTGTATTATATAGATTTAAGATTCAACACATTTGTTTGAATAATTCTAGAAATACTACAATTTTGTTAGAAAATTAATTGAACTTGTTTGGCCTGCTTGGATGATGGGTGATGATTTATTTAAATTGTGCTTTGTTTATTTATAGCATGCGTTAATAGGAAAACATGCATTTAGATTTCATTATTTATTCAAGTGAATAGCCTGCATTATTTGATTTATTTTCCATGATATGTGTGTTGGTTAGCATGATTGAAATTGTTTGTAAAACTAAAATGAGACGATGGTTTATTAAGAATCCACGTACCGGTATAATTGACGAGCCTAAAGCGGATCGAGGTGACATCTCCTATATGTCACTGCTTGAGATTGTCGAGCTACAAGGCGAATCGTGGGTATTTCCACCCGGAGCTGACTGTGATGTCTCAAAGTCTTTGGAAGATGGTACGAGTCGCAATAAGTACTCTCTCTTAGGCTGTGATGTGAGTGTCAATTGATTTTAGACGGTTCTTGGAACCCTCTGAGATTTGATTGGATCACAGGGAATATTGAGAGGCATCTCAACCCTCTTCCAGTCTTAGACGCTGACGAAAATAAATGAATGTTTGAACGCCTAATGTTTGAAAGTGTTTGTAATGTTTTGGATTGGGTCTGTATAATGCGTGTGATATGTAGGATCGATCCACTGAGCTTTCGAGCTCACTCTCATTTTACTTTACAGGACTATTCGGGCGTAGCACAGCAGTATACATTATGAGACTTACACCAGAGTAGACACCTCTTGGGGAGGTTATCTAGGATAGGAGACTTGGAGGTTATGTTATATTTGTTTTTACTAGACCATTTTAATATAATTACTTCATTTTTAACTTTAGTTGTTTTATCTTTAAACAAACTTGCTTGTTTGATAACCTTGTGTTTAATAATAAATTTTAAAGGTATTCTGCTACATTGCTTATGATTTATTCAGTAAAATTATTATGATTTTCTATCTTGCACAGAATATCTTTATGGACATTGACTTGAAAACAAATGGTTATGAACTTGATTTTAAAGAAAAGATTTTGATAGAAGAAAAAATTTTAGTAGCATCTCGATTTTTGACGGGTGACGATCCACACGTGAGGTAAAACATGAACGGAGGTCCGGCCGAAAATTGGTGTGTTACAGAAAGGGTTTGGCCAATCAACAATTGCTTGGACTTTCCGCTTGTCCATGCTCAGTTTTCCTTTGCTAATGACATGGCCTAGAAAGTTCATAGTTTCCTGTGCAAACTCGCACTTTTCCTTTTTCACATACAACTCAAATTCTCGCAACTTGGCTAGTACCTATCTGAAATGATCTACATGATCTTTGAGGGTTTGGCTATAGATGACTATGTCATCTAAATATACCACCATGAACTTGTCAATGAACTCGTGCAGAACGTTGTTCATTAAGTTGCAGAAAGTAGCAGGGGCATTAGTCAAGCCAAATGGCATCACAAGATACTCAAAGGAACCATACCTTGTTACCATGGCTGTTTTTGCCTCATCTCTAGTAGCTATTCTCACCTGATAGTAGCCTGATAAGAGATCCAACTTGGTGAAATACCTTGCTTTCGCTAATCTGCCACCAATGAAATGGGGTATTTGTTCTTGACAGTGAGCTTATTCAAAGCTTTGTAATCAACACACATGCACAGTGTGCCATCATGCTTCTTCTGGAATAATACCGGGGCACCAAAAGGGGCTTTAGATGGTTGAATGTATCCAGCTTCCAGCAATTCCGCCAACTGCTTCCTTAGTTCCTCAAGTTCTTTTGGAGCCATCCGGTATGGTGCCTGTGTAGGTGGTTTGGAACCATCCACCAACTCTATTGCATGGTCAATGTTCCTTCTCGGAAGCAGCTTCTTTGGCAGTTCTGGAGGCATCACGTCCTAAAATTCCTCCAGTACCTCAACAATAGGTTTAGGGACATTGATGGCTTTCCCTTCCTTGATCTCTAACAAGGTTGCCAAGTAAGTGACATGGCCCTTGCGGAGGCCATCCTTGACCTAGATCGCTGACAGCATGGGGCAAGGGTTGGCAACACATTTCTTTTCCCTCTCCATTGTAGGGACGAAATAAGGGTTGGCCTTGTCCATTATCAGAAAACCTTGTAGGGAAGGCATAACTGCAATGTTCTGGGTACGCAGAAAATCGTTGCCCGAGATAACATCAAAATCATCCAAATTAACAGCTATTAGATTAGCCATACCTGACCATCCTTGGATTTGAATCGCAACATTGTTGGCGATTCCATGAATAGGCTTAGCTTCAAAGTTTACCACCTTCATCCAGCCAGCATTTTGGGACAACTTCAGACTAAAGCTCTCTACCAACCGAACGTCCACAAAAGAGTGAGTCGCTCCAATATCCACCATAGCCATCACAGGAAGCTATCATTGACCATAACTTCCATATACATCAGCCCATTGTCTGGGGCTTCGGCTTGTTGAATGGCCTTCAGCAATCTCAGCAGATTGACCCTCATTTGTTTAGCCAAGCTTTCCTCCTTAGCTATCAGGGCAGCAAGTCTTTCTCTCTTGGGTCAATCTCATGCACGGTGAGGACCTTCACAAATTTAGCATCCTTTGTTGAAGGTCTTGTTCGCTTGGCCTTCAGCTTTGATTGCTTTCTTGTCCTCCTTCTTATTGGGGTTGGAAGGCTTGCCAGAGTTCGCCTTCTTTCCTTATTTAGCTACTTTCTTATCCTTCGACTTGTCTTTGCCACCCTCAGTATTGGATGTCGAAGAAGTGGCTTTGAATTCCACCAAAACATCTGCAACAACAATGGCAGAAGGTAGGTTTTTCACTGCCTGCTTTTTGAGTTCCGCCTGGGCCCATGACTGCAACCTAGAGGTGAAGTTGATCAACTTGTCCTCCTCGGACATGTTTTTAATATCTAGCATCAGTGAGGAGAATTGCTTCAGGTATTCCCTCACTGTGCCCATCTGTTTTAGCTTCTTTAGGGCATCACGAACCAACCAGACAACATTCGTTGGGAGGATTGATCCTTAAACTCCTTTTTCAGTACTTCCCAAGTTTCGATTTTGGGTTGTTCAGCTGCAACGTCATCATCCACCCGGGTCCTCCACCATAGCTTGGCGTCACCAGCAAGGTACATAGAGGTTAATGCTACCTTCTGTGCCTCTAGTGTCCCAACAGTATTGAAATACTGTTCCATGTCCCATAGGAAGTTTTCTAGCTCCTTGGCATTACGGGTTCTACCAAAAGCCTTAGGTTCAGGTACCTTCATCTTTGGAGTCGCAGTTCCACCAGCAGGGGTCCCGTTCACAGCCCGCTTCAAGATACCAATCTTAGTTCCCATGGTATGTGCGGTGTCTGTGTAGAGGCTTCCCACAGCACGAACATCAGCTACTTGTTCATCCATCCTGGATTCCCATTTAGTAACCCGGGTTTCCACCATTTCCACTCTCGTGGATAAATCACTCGGCCCAGATGCTTCAGCAATAGTTGCGGTACTTGTTTGAACGAGCTCTGTCATAGCACGTTCAAGATCAGCAAGTCATTCCAGCAGATCATCGATAGCTTCGTGAGTACTTCCTCCAGCCATGTTTCGCTTTCAAAACAAGGCTCTGATACCAATTGTCACGGGTTTAGAGAATAACCAAATTTTTTGCCTTGCACAACGACCAAATACGGGGTTGGTGTGTTAGCAATTCGGGGTTTACTGCTTGGGAATTCGAGGTTGAATGCCTAGAACCACGTCTGTCCCGTGATGCACTAGGGTGCCACCCTAGTCTCAGCAATTTGAATAAATATCCTACGTTCAAAGACACCTTCCAAGCTTAACCACTCAAAGATGACCGAATGATTCTCACGTTTACTTGAGGAAGTGCCTAAGGGTCCAGCAACAGACAACACACGATCTGAATACAACGCACCCAAAGAAAACCAACACGAGGGACAAGGAAGTATAAGCACACACACAGATAAGCACCAAGGAATTACTTTGTATTATTGAATGGGATTACAATTCGCAACTCTCTATGCCTTCCCAGAGCATAGGGTGCCTATTTATATACAATGGTAAGCAGTTACAAGCCTCTAACTACCTCCTTGATGCTCTACACATGGTCACCACATTTCCTATTAATTTGCCCAACAGCCACGTGCTCCTGGTGGTTACCAATGGTTATCAGCGTCCAGGAGCCATACTGCAGCTGCTCACTCGGCCATGCCTGCAGCATGTTGCACATGTGTTACTACATGGCAGGATCAGGGTCTGGTCATGCGCCCGAATTTATAGCAATATGTTTTGCACAAGCCATCCTTGTAGTTTCCAACTGATAGCACACCTAGCACTCATCACAACTATTAACTTGGTCCAGGGACGGTTGCTAGTAGTTATGCCACACAGTTCAGCTGCTTCAAGTGAGCATAGATGCCCATGTGCCTATTTCCACGGTCATTTGCGTGTTTGTGACTCAAGTGCGTGCCCAGGCAGTGGCCTATCCGAGATACTCGAATAGTCGTTTATCAGCACATGTTCCATACTCAGTCCGCCACCACTCCGAGATTCCAGGGCACATGTTTTGCCCATGCTCCATCGCGAGCATTTATGCGCATACGAGTCTCCCGTCATCCTGAACGCACATAACCGAGTGCAATTATGGAGATAGAATCCAGCAGTTAATCCCACGTACATGATTGCGGGCACCTACCCGAATCATGCGTTATCATGCATGATTGAATATTGTTATCTCATAAACATTTTTTAATTAAGTAACAAGTGATTTTAATAAAAAATAGAATCTTATTAGTTGAAACAGAAGGGGTATAAAACTCTATTCATGCAATAATTCAGAAAAATAATATTTTTGAAACATTTAAATAAAATAATTTCATATCATTAATTCTTTCTAAAAATTCAAAGGTACACAGCCTTTGTGTCTATTGTAGTGGAATCAATCTCAAATAACAAAATTTGGGTCAACATGCCCTACAATTAATAAAATTTCTTAAAAAATATTCTAAAACAATAATGTCTGTGTGGCTATCATGTTGTTGTTGTTGTTTATCAATTTCCTAAAAAGTTAGAAAAAGGAAGGGTGAGCACAAAGCCCAATAGATCATTCTAAATATTTAATTTATTATTTCAACAAATAAGACATATATGTCAAACACTTTCAAACATTACGTGATTCAATCAATTTCTTGTTTAGTAGTGGTAGTTAAGACCGAAAAGGGTTAACTTCAATGTCTCATCAAAACTTATGTCAAAGAAAGAAAGGCATCCTTTTATGCCAGTTTCTAATGAATTTAGGGCCTTACCCATTATCCAAGTATTTTGGGACTCTTACCAATGTGAACTACAGACAAACTCACAATTCTAATATTAAGAATGCCCACAACAATCTCCCATGGGACACTGTGCGGATACGTGGTTATAATCATAATTAATCATTCATTAAATATAACAATCAAGAAGAATAAACAAAATTAAATTCAGCATGTGAGCACAGTAACACATAGCATGGATCTTGATAGCACATAACATACATCTTTATTCATGCAAATCTAAGCATGGCATGTATGATTAACTCAAATAAAACATGCATATTCAAGCATAATCACATGTGAATATCGTATTAAAATCAAAATAATAAATCAAAACTTAGAAATCATTTCCACCTCAGTAGATTCACTCCGCTAAAGTTTTAGTTGAATCTCTTTTAGATCTCCTCAGTTGCTATCACAAAATTTGTGTAGTACTTCATTACTTCTACACCAATTGCTATTTAAAATAATTCAATAAGATAGAAAGAAAGCCAAGAGAGGGGCAGAGGGAGAGAGAGAGACCAAGAAGGATTTGTCAGTTCTTGTTGGAATGAAGAGAATGAGAGCATGAGGGGTGTTTGTATAGAGTTTCAATGTGTAACAATTAGTAGGTTTGGGTATGTTTGTAACACTCCAGTTCTCATTCCTTCGTTTTCGTCACGTCTATCACGCACGAGAGATACACCATTAAATGTCGACACATGTATCATCTACCGAGAATCGAAACGTTACTATTTTGGCATTCAATTCTCATTAAACATCATTCAGACATACCAAACCTTACATAAATAAATAATCAAACTCCTGGACTCACCAAGGAGTAACACATGGAAGCATGCAATGATCATTAATAGTTAAATCATTAACTTCTTCATTTGAAATTTAAACCAACGTAGAACAAGTTTTCAACTAAAATATCTCAACATGGTCTATGAGACTGAAATCTAAACCATAAAGAAAATTAATAACTCAAAACCAGTCTGGAGAGCCATACACCCAGCCTAAACTAACTACCCAACAAAAGAACTTTGTAAACAACCTCAACAACGAGGTTTGCAACTCCTATAGTAGTCTATAGTACTATGAACACGAACTGCCTCAAGGGTCACCGAAAATGAAGATGTGGAGTGAGCTCAAGATCCTTGTGGATTATACATAGTACACCAATAACATTATTTAAATCAAACATAGAATGTGCAAATACTTATCATTCATTAGGCGTTTCAAATATTTAGTTATTAATAGTCGTTAATTAGACTGAAAGGTCTAACCCTAGTGTTCTCTCATCATCATCATGTCAAAAAAGACAAGGAAAGTGCACTATATGCTAGATTCCAATGGGATAGAGCACACCCATCACTCAACATGGGAACTAGGGTCACACCCATTGCTCCATCACTAAAGAACTAAGGTCACACCCATAGGTCTATCATTGGGAATTAGGGGCAAACCCATCATTTTTTTATCGCAAGAACACCTACAGTGATCCCCCATGGACCACTATGACGGTATGTAGTTCAACTTTAAATTTATCTTTACTTGTGTAACAACGAACATTTCATTTCAAGCATGATTATCAATTTATCATGTATAATGAATCATTATCCAAACAATGTAATCATTCTGATTATCTCATTTATTCATCAATAACACAATAATCATCTCTTGTGATAAAACATTATAAACACTAAACATGGACATAAAACTTACGTTATTCTAGCATTCATTTATTCATGTCATTCACAAATCATTTATTTAACATCCTAACATGCTTCTAGGCATTCAAACAATGTAAACATCACATATTCAACATTAAAATTCAAATAATACTAGGGAGTATGGTAATCACTTCCACCTTTATATCTCCTTCCCTTGGGCCTTTGTTTCCCACTGTATTAGCCTTGTCTTTCAATCTACGAGATTCAAAACCACATTGCATGTTCGTTAATATTAATATCCTAAGGCATACACATTCTACCATTTTTTCCTTTGATTACTGCGGTCAGCGGTCAATTACTGCAATAACCAGTGGGTTCGTGTGTTTAATGCTTTCGTATGCATTGTCTCGCTCATGCTTTTTCCATGTGTTTAATACTCAAATATATGCACAATAAGCTTAAAACACACGTCAAACTAAAAGAAGTCTTCATACCTTAGAACTCTTCACGTTTCCTCTTCGTTTCTCACCATAACGAGGTTTTGTAGCCCTCATATCACTTAGGCTTCAAAGAAAAATGTGTTTATACTTGGGAAAATGATTTACAATGCTAAGAACTCAAGATTTCAAGTGGGTTTCGTGATTTTACCTGAGTACAACATGTTTAGAACAACACCTCCATGGATCTTCTTTTTGGTGGAGTTTGTTCTTTACAGATCTAAGCTCACAAACCAGTAGAGAGGGGTTTGAATAAATAGAAATCAGTCTAGAATGGTAGGGAAGGGAAGAAAATTCGATTATTGGCAGCTAGGATCAGTTCTTGTGAGTTGGTGTGTGACTGTGGGGTTACAATGACAATTAGGGTTTGTTGGTGCACTACTCATACACATATAACTCATATATTACCATAGTAACTCGAAGGATTGCCCGATAACCAGAACCCTACTTTTCTATGTTTTAGTCGAATTACCGCAGTAATCGCACGAATAACGGCAATAACCAGTGGACGGTTACTATGCAAAATTCTATGCTTTGCTCTCCGATTTGCCGATTCTTTTGTACATTGATTAAACATCTCTTAAACCATATTTTCTTGAGTTTTCCAAGGTCGATTTTGCTTAAATTATTTTTAATGTAAATTTACCAAAATTTCAATAAAATTTTTAGGGTATTATAGCTTTCACATAGGAAACTTGCTAATTTTCCTCATTTTGTGCATAAGAGACGATGATTAGGGTTTTTGGGGGGCATGGCACACTTTTCAATGTGTTCCTCACACAATTTTAGGTTTTCACCTTGTGTGAATGCAATCTAGGTTTTTGTCGCAAGATCGCGGTCAGCACATAGACAATCATGGTCATGTAGTTCTAGCATCGCAAGACTGTGGTCCTCAAAGTGGAGACTGCGGTCTTGTGTTTCTCTAATGTGTTTTGATGCAATATTGAGTTTTCATGGTTTTTGGTTCTCTCTAGACCATTTCCTTCTATTTTCCATTTTATTTCCAATTTATTGTGTTAAAACAAAGTAAAACTTGCTAATTACACAATATAGTTAAACAACCAGCTATTTATTTTCAAACTCTTATTTATTAAATTTTCAAAATTTTCATAGTATTACAATCTACCCCCTTCAAAAGAATTTCATCCTCAAAATTTGTAGTTATTTGTCTAATTGATCTGGACTCCTCTTCTGTTTGATCTAATTATGGGTTTGGCTAATCTTAGGAAAGTTTTGGATGAATCTCTTGCAATTTCTAGTTTAGCCTAAGAAACCATCATGGTTTGCATCTATCTGTTCAGGGTTTACCGGGATGTTAGTACTTGTTTACTCGGGTGTCATTTAGTCACATACTTCTAGTAAACTACATGGTAGGGGATTTTACTATAATTCACACTTACAGGACTTAGCCAAGAATTGATTTCTCTTAAGGATACAAATATTTGAGCCCATAGAATAGATCCCTTTCAAGTAAGGTCATCTCGTATATGTTTGATTCTCGGATTCTCAATTGTTGTTATCTTGACCTAAGATTAATTTTTGAGAAATACGTGGCTCCTCTCAATTGATCAAATAGGTCATCAATACTCGGTAGGGGTACTCTATTCTCGACTCTAGTTGGATTTAACTCTCACTAGTCAACATACACCCATCTTTTTCTATTCAGTGACATTCTTAATGAGAGATTTGGAAATACACTCTTTGTACTAAAATTTTATTTTATTCTAATTCTTAAATTCATTCCTCAAATAATTCTGACAAAATTCTAGGTATTACAACTTAGTTACCCTTCTCCAAAAATATAAACTGTCCTAATGGTTTATTCAACGTACTGCTAGTGCTACTACTAAGTGATTTGATCTTTGGGAACATCAACAAAAACAAACACTCTGGCTTGGTTTTGCCCTTGGCCTCGATTCTGGTTTCATGGTTGTTGCTATTGAAGAGCTTGGGCTTTGGCAGGATAGAACTTTGCTATATGTCTTGATACTTACAATGGAAGCACAGTCTTTGGTGCCTAGCCTACTCTAGTTATTCTTTTGTAGCACATTTTTGTTGGTTCCAAGTTTGGGACACCTTATTTCTATCGTTCTTTTGATTGGTGTTATGTTTCTTATTCTCATTTCTCTCCTTTTGATCGTCTTGTTGCCTCTTCTTCCTATTCCTCAATCTCTGTTCAAGATTGAGTTCCTGCTCCAATATTAATGTTCTTTCTAAGACATCTTTATATGTCTTTAGGCCTAGTGGCATTATCACCTTTCAGATCTCGATCTTGAGACCCCATGCAAATCGGTTGGCCTCCATTTTTTCCTCTTGGATTAGCTTAGGTGAAAATTTGGCTAGTTCAGCAAATTTCCTCTCATATTCGGCCATTGTAATGTCTTTCTAGTTTAGTTTAATAAAATCTAACTACATCATTCTCATTGTAGCTTCTAGAAAAATCTTCTCATAGAACACTTCTTCGAATTCCTCATAGTTCATCTCTCTGACGTTAACATTTGGATTAGGGTTTTAGCATCCACCACCAACTTTTAGTTGGTCCCTTGAACTAATGGGTAGCGATTGCCACTCTACAGGGATCCGTTGCCCCAAACACATCCAGGTGTTTATCCAACTCCTAATATCAGTGGTCTACCATCATGCAGTAAGAAGTTCCATCAAGTTGAGAGGGGCAAAGTTTCTGTAACTCCATCAACATATCCCTTTGTTCCTTGTCTTCCATATCCTCATGTGCCCTCTGACGAATTGAGACCTCGAGCACTGGTACTGGCTGTTGTACTAGAATCTGTTCTTATACCTGTGGCTGTGGCACTGCCTGTGGTATCATTTGAGGTAATGCCCTCATAATCTGTTTTATGACCCTTCTGATGACATCTATCATCATATTTTCCATTTGAGTCTCAACCATAGCAGTCTGTGCCTCCTGTCCTCACGGTTCAATCTCGTCAAATGTAGCAACTCTGGTCGTGTATCTCTTGGATCCAACAATTATCTACAAGTGAAAAATCATTTTAGTACCCAATAAGGTATCACAATGAAAGAGTTAAGAGAATAACCTATCTTTCCTTATCCTCGGGACACGAAATATTTTTCCAAACTTGAGAAAATAGCTATCCCATCCATATTGGTTCATTAAGTTTGTTTTTCCAAGCTTTTCGTTTTGTTTGTATTATCCTGACTCTAGATTCATGTCTCTAGGTTCTTGATTCATTTAATGGCTTAGTAGTTCATTCTTCTAGGTTTTGTTTGAGGGTTTCAAGGCACTCTAATGTTGTTGGGTACAGGATTTGGTCTCATAATCAAAAACATATGATGTCATTATGAATTTAAATAAGCATAGCATGCATTTGATCAGTCAATCATACAAGTTCATGCTAGCATAGTGAAATTCCAAGTTTTTATTTGTGCCTTTGAGTTTGAGCATCCCATACCACCCTTGCTCATCGACATAGACTTCCACTTGGAGATCTCACTACACTTAAACAATTTCGCAAGTGTCTCAACAACTAAGGTTTTCCAAGCCCCACTATAGTCGACTGTCCCATACTAGCCAAGCATAGGGAAACAAGTTCTTTCAAAGTTGCTGATCATTCACCAAACATGGCTCGTCATTCTCCAAGTCCAGAATTCCTCCATATCCCCAAATTCATATGCGTCCCATACCACATAAAAACCAAAGATACAAGATCCACCTAATCTCATGTCCTAACTAATCAAGTGTTCTATTTTCACACGTTTTCAGTCTCTAAAATATGTTTTAAAAGTTTTTATTTATGATCCACTATGTCACCCTTAGCTACATCCAAGTATCTACTTACGGTCTCTTTTCTGGACTCATGGTCTCAATTCCTGGTTGAAAGGTTCAACCCCCATCTAGTTCTAGTACCATTCTTGGTACTACCTTTTGTATTTTAGTACTTTCCTTTGCCCTTAATTACCACCTTCTAATTTTCTTGTAAAAAAAGTGTGTCTTCAACTCTAAATACTCATATGAGCTGGTGGAACAACCTCTAGATTGGGCAGTGAGACCAAAGCCTGCTTAAATAACCATGCTTTCTCGAACAAAATAATCCATCTCCCTTTCAATGTTTAGCTTTATTCGGAACAAGGCTTATTTACTATCAGCTCAACTTGCAATCTTTGTTTCTAAGCAAAACCTTTGAAAACATATCTTTCCACATTTTTTTTTCTGAAAAACAACTTCCCAAAATAGTTCTCAACTTCAAAAATAGAATGTAAGGTATTCTAAATCTAACTCATAGTGAAGATCTTACTTTATTGAGTTAACTCTTTCTAAATCTGCCCAAGGCATCTACAACCTAGTCTCTGAAACCACCTTTGGTATCAAAGCAATCATCTTTTTTCTAGTGAGCTATAGCCTTAGCTCTGATACCACCATTATAACACTCTGCCTCCTTCGAATTCTTTTCTTTTTTCTTTTCTGAGAAGCGTGGACCCCACCACTCGGCCAAGAGGCGAGCTGGTGTCACTTTATTTCTATTTTCTACTCTTTCCATTTCAGTCTCAAATTTATGGGATTTCCTAAGTATCATTATCTCATAAACATTTCTTAATAAAGTAACAAGTGACTTTAATAAAAATAAAATCTCATTAATTGAAACAAAAGGGGTACAAAACCCTATTCACCCAATAATTCAGAAAAATAACAATTTTGAAACATTTAAGTAAAATAATTCCATATTATTAATTCTTTCCAAAGAGACATACACGTCAGACACTTTCAAACATTACATGATTCAATCAATTTCTTGTTTAATAGTGGTAGTTAAGACCGAAAGGGGTTAACCTCAGTGTTCTCATCAAAACTCATATCAAAGAAAAAGAATGCATCCTTTCATGCCAGTTTCCAATGGATTTAGGGCCTTACTCATCATCCGAATATTTGGGACACTTACCTATGTGAACTAGAGACAAGCCCATAGTTCCAATCTTAAGGACACCCACAACAATCCTTGATGGGACACTGCGCTAGTACATGATTATAATCTTAATTAATCTTTCATTAAATATAACAATCAAGAATAATAAATAAAATTAAATTCAACATATGAGAAAAGTAACACATAGCATGGATCATTATAGCACATAACATAAATCTTTGTTCATGCAAACCTAGGCATGTATGATCAACTCAAATAAAACATGCATATTCAAGCATAATTACACATGAATATCTTATTGAAATCAAAACAATAAATCAAAACTCAAAAATCACTTCCACCTCGATAGTTTCGCCTCTCTGAAGCTTCAGTTGAATCTTTTTCAAATCTCCTTAGTTGCTAACACAAAATTTGTGTAACACTTCGTTACTTCTACACCAACTGCTATTTAGAACAACTTAAGAAGAGAGAAAAGAAGCCAAGAGAGCGACAAAGGGAAAGAGATCCAGCAAGAAGGACTTGTCAATTCTTGCTGGAATGAAGAGAATGAGAGTATAAGGGGTGTTCATATAGAGTTTCAGTGTGTAAGAATTAGCAGGTTTGGCTGCTTCCATGCAAAAAACATGTTAATTTCCCTCATTTTTGCACACAAGAGACGGTGATTAGGGTTTTGGGGGCACGACACACTTTTCAATTCGTTCCTCGCACACAATTTTGGGTTTTCTAGTGTGTAACCATAGTCTAGGTTTTCGTTGTAGGACCGCGATCACCACATGGAGAACCATGGTCTTGCAGTTTGAGCGTCATGAGAACGTGTGTAATACCTTGAAAATCTTGTACTTAATAAAATGAGAAACTCAATAGCAATTGGGTAAAATTTGGGTAAGAAATGAAATCGAGTCCATTTTAGAAATAAATATAGCAGGTTCGAAATCTTCATTTAGTGACCCTTAGGACCTCAGAATGACCTAAGATTTCATGAGATGACATGAACTGATCAACTAAACAACATATCCAAAAATCAGCTCAATTGGACAAGAATTGGGGTTTCATTTGCATAGCATCCTTCAGGGGAGTCTAAATTAGGAAAGTACATGAAATGAAAATTACCCCAGTCAAATAATGGTTTGGAAATGTATATTAGTCTATCATGAAGACAAAAATATAGATCAAAGCCCTTAATTCCTAGTAAATAATGAAATATGAATTTTTATTAAATTTATGTGGATCTATGAATGCATGGCCAACTACAAATGGTTTTGTGCACCCATAGTGCATAACCGACCCTTACATGTATGTGTGTGTGTGTGTGTGTGTGTGTGTGTGCGTGTGTCCACATATGTGACAAAGAGAAGCTTCTAAAAATATAGTGTGTATGCAAATATGAACCCTAGCCACCACCCTTGGGATGTGATCTTGTGCGTATCAAAGATCAAAATAAAAAATGGAAGGTTTTCATGATCACACCAAACCACCAAATCAAGGAGATTCACATGAAAGCAGGCTAAAATACCATTTGTGCTGTGCCAACCCTAATGGAACCAAGATTAGAAGCTTTCTTACTAACATCTTGACTTGATTTGCTTGATGATTCATACATCCAAACCGTGGAAACAAACTGAAACCATAAACCCTAAGGTGTGTGCTCCCATGACGCCACTAAGGAAATGATTCCATGAGTTGTATATGTGATGCCCAAGCAAATTTATTAATTAGGAAACATGTCATGAGCATAAAATCTGATCTAGATGGACGTCCAAGATGGTTTAGAAGTTGTCCTAGATCTGATTTGTATTCATACATATAAAGGAAACAAAGAAAGATACAAGAATTTTGTGCAAATGAGATTAGGAAACCCTAATAAGCACACTTGCCCTATTATATGTAAGTCGTCCTTTTATGTATGGAATGTTGCTCAACTTGTAAGCTGCCCTAGACGTTCCCCCTAACCCCTTGAAAATCCATATAAACCCCCTTTTTGCTTACTTCTCATTCATTCCAAAGCAAAGAGTTGACACTTCCTCCTTTGCTTGTTCTAGCCTTCTTCTTGGCAAACCATTTTCCTTTCTTGTGTTCTTGAGTGATTTTCAAAGAGAAGTTAGGATTTTAGATTTCTTTTACATCCTTGAAGTTGTTGGTGGTTCTTGAAGTGCATAGAAGAAGGGACTTCTGCCAGATTTTCTTCAAACAAGCAACTAAGGTAGATGAGATTTCCTACACTTTTACTTTACTAGTTTGAGTTTCTAGCATGTTTATGCATATTTTATTTTCAATTTAGTATGTTTATTTTTAGTTTTCTACATGTTTGATCATGATTTAGATTTTGATTATCATGTATATATGTTTTAAGTATTCATGAGACTATGCCATGTCTAGTGTTCATGTTTAGGTTTAATTTGAATTGTGAAGCATGTTATGTATTGTTTTCATGCTTTTTGAATGTTTTATCCTTAATTTTACTATTTTGATTTTGGATTCATAAATATGTGAGAATTATGTTTAAGACTTTGAAGTTTATGAACTACGTATTGTCATAGTAATCTAAGTGATGCTATGAGTGTTCTTTACATATATTAAGTGTATTTGGGCTCATCACTATGTGTGGATGGGTATAACCCAAAATGCTTGGAATGTGGACATGAGATCCTTACTTTAATTGAATATGATAAGATGAATTGTCTGTCCATCCAAGAGTGGAGTATTTTGATAAGAACATCAAGGAATTAGAACTTTTTTCAGTCTTAATGTCAACAATAACCAACGACGTTGTTTGAATAGCCTAATTGTTTACAAGTGTTTGAATTTGGATGTGCTTTTGATTTAAATTAGTAACTTAGTTGTTTATGGAATGATCCACTGGGCTATGTGCTTACTCCTTCCCCTCTTATTTTTGAGAAAGTTGAATCATGAAGAATATTGAGTATTTGATAGGATTTTAAATTTAGAAAGTTTATATGTAAGGGCATGTTGCCCAAGTTTTGATTATTTAAATTAAGACTTCCACTGAATTTTAGTTTTAATTTGAGTTATATACTCTTTTGTTATTTAAAATTCAAGTATGTTCTTCTTTATTAATTTATTGAATGAATAAATATTAAAGATTTTCTTTTATCTCCTTATAATAGTCTTATTAAATTAAAGTTAAATTGTTTGGGTTGTGTGCTCATGATGAATTAATAGGACTTGAGATTATTGAAATTGAATGTGATGTAAGTTGTGTACTTATAAATGTAACATTACTCGACCCGCCTTGTGATTAGCTAAACAATCAAGTCTGGGGGGTTGGGGTGTTACATCGCAGTCCTCAAAGTGGAGACTAAGGTCTTGCGTTTCTCTGGTGTGTTTTGACACAAGACTGAGTTTTTGTGGTTTTCAGCTCTCTCTGCACCATTACCTTCTATTTTCCATTTTATTTTCAATTTATTGTGTTAAAACAAAGTAAAACTTGCTAATTATACAATATATTTAAACAACCTACTATTTATTTTCAAAATCTTATTTATTAAATTTTCAAAATTTTCAGAGTATTACAAGTAGTTACCAATTTGTCCCTAAATCTCAACTCACATGTGCAAACTTTCCAGACAATTACAGTAGCTCTTATGGGTGTGGATACATACAATGGTTCTTGAGGTGTGACTAACTGTAACCTCTTAGCTAAGTTTTTAGACATAAACGACTTAGTCACACCGAAATCAAACAATATTTTCATTGCAACATTAAATAATAGGAAAGTACCTTTGACAGCTGATGTAACACCGGGACCCTCGAATTTATAGTAGACTTGACCACATGGAGAGCCCGACCGGTATTACATTTACCAGTGACTCACACTTGACTTTCTAGTTCTTTTATCCTAAGTCTTATTAAACATTGAGAGTACTCAACTCAATTAAATAAACGTAATTTCAACAAGATAAATCAAAGAAAAATAAAAGAAATCTTTAATTTTATTCAATGAATAAAAGAGGAAAGAGTATATCTCAATCAATAAGATGTCTAAATCAAACACTTACAATCATTAGGTGATTCAAAGAAGTTATTATTTTCAGTTGTAAATTAAACTAAAAGGGGTCAACCTTGATGTATTTATTAGAATACCTCCATTGAGTGAAAGACATTTCTTTATGCCAAATTTTATTGGACTTAAGGTCTCATTGTAACACCCCCAACCCCCAATTCCTTGAGTTTTAGACATAACTGCCATATTTGGATGGCGGACCTAACCATTTGGCGAGTTGGGACGAGTTACTTTACAAGCGACACACACTTGACTTTCTATTTTTCAGTACCACATGCCTTAG
>JAJIYU010008684.1:0-17779 GCA_030144865.1 Tinospora cordifolia | reverse complement strand
TCATTGCGTAGGACTGCCCTCTCTTACTCTTTTGGGTAGGATTTCTTATATTTTCCTTTTCTGTTACTATGTTTTGAGAGGTAGAACCATGTATAGGGGTGAGGATAGCCTATATATAATGGATAGTCTCTCCCGTCGCTACATATGTGTAATGACCCGTTTTGGAAAAATTGAAGTTCTTATTGGTGTTCATATGTTAATTCTTCTGCATTACTTATGATTACTCTGATAGTGTGTAATATAGGTAGTATGATTGAGGCTTAATAGTGTCTTGGCAAGCTCGGCTTGCGAGCGGGTTTGTTGGGATACTGTGCCGGTTGGTTCGCCCTTCATCCTAGGGAAGGGGTCTCGACATTGACTGACCAAAAATATGTATTTTGAGCTGAAATTTGGTGGAGTGATCATTGGATATGTCAAGATTATGTGTATCAAAATTTTTCCTAAACTGAATTGCGTAAGAGGGTAATTTGATACACCAATTGACTGCCTGTCACATAGGATACGAGATTTCACTGTCTCTCTTACCAAACTTAGAAACCATAGCAAATGGTGTCCAAAAATCATAATCTAAAACTTTGGCAAATGTTTAGGAAGTATAGATGAAATTTGGAAAGTTTTGCGCAAATCCAACTTACGAATTGATTGCAGAAAAATCGACAAATTCACTGCACAAAGAGAGCAAAAAGCTTGAATTTGGGGATTTTGGCCTAAATGGCCCAATTTTGACTAATTTGACCCAAGTTGACCAAAGATGACCAAAATTGATCATGTTGACTAATTTTGACTAAGTTTGACTAATTGACTAAGTTTGACCGAATTTGACCAAAGGAAATTTGGTTCGATCAAAGCGATTAGGGATAGTGGAATAAGATATTAAGCCATATCCTAAAGAGGACTAAAATTGAGTTTAAATAATGCAAATTGGAGTGAGCACTGTAGGACTGGGTCGGTTGTCAACAAGATGTTGGTGCATGGGACTTGAGGTGAGTAGTTTGGATTCAGGTGTTTTCTGTAACTGTGTTCCTTTGCATAAAAATTTGTGTGAAATGACATGATTTAAATGGTTTCATGTGATTGAGATACATCGAATTGATTTGAAATGTGTAGATGTACGCGTGTAATGAGACCATAAGCTCGAGGGCTGAGCGGTGGGGTCTGGGTACACGATGTGATTGGATTAGACTTGAGGACCGAGAGTCGAGGTTAGGGCACATAGTCAATGTGCCTAGCCTCAAAACCCGCTTAAGTTACGACACTTGAGGGTTGAGCGTTGAGGTTAGGTATTCGATGAGTACGCCTAGCTCAAGACCCGCTTGAGTGGTCGGTACGCTTGACTCAGAACCCGCTCGGGCGATGATCATAGGTTGGGTTTACTGATTTAAGCCTAGCCTAGATATTGTTTTTACTGGCATGTATTTGAGATGTTTTCTATAACTGTTGCATAGTTTATAATTGCTTTAATACTATGCCACACATTCACATTGCATCATTTTCCTGTTCATGCATACATGCACCATTTTGGAAATGTTGGTTATGGTAACACCCTGGTCTTACTACTCCTTGAGCCACATTGATTTTAGGCTCACTATTCTACTAATTTTTCAGGTTCTTCAGTGGCTGATAAAGGAAAGACGTAGTGATAGTTCCCTGACGACTCATTTTCTCTTTTCTCGGTCTTTTGTTTGAGGTTTGTCACTTTTGTATATGTATATATGGTCAAATTGTGTATTTTGAACAAGGTAATATATAATACGATAATCACTCTTCATATTTTTATTTACTTTCGCTTTGAATTTTTCAATTATTCTAATATTACTTGTTGTTAAGGTTGGAGAGGCTTAACAATAGTTGGGCAAACTTGACATGGTGAGTGAGTTCATCGAGCCATTGTGTTAGTCAGGGCGCCCTTCGGCCTAGGGAAGGGGTCCTGACACTTTCTATTGTTATATAATTTCAATATATATAACTAGATATTATTTGCTTTAATGATTTACTTACAATTGCTTCTTGAATTGCTTCATTTAGAGGCTCACCATTCTTTCTCAAATGACCTTTTGTCCATACATTTACTCTTCCAACTGAATCTAAATTTTCATTGGTCTCCTTTTAAAATACAAAAAATAGTAATATTTACAACATATATTCTTATGGAAAAATACAAAGACAAAAAATAAAATGAAGTATGTGCCAAGAGTATTACCAATTCATGCTCTAAATAAACATAGCCCTTTCTACTCATTGTGTGCAATAGTTTTTGATTTATCCTCATTTCACTAAACTTTTTGCTTTTTTCCTAATAAAATGAATATATTATTAATAATGAAAAAAGAAATGATGATTCAAATTTTAAGTATATAAGAAAAATAAAACAAACCTAAAACTCTTCAGATAATCTTTCTTCAACAAAGACATTTCATTATATAGGAGACATTGCATTGTTAGGCTTAAGATATTTGTCTACAAAGCTTCTATCTTTTTCTTTCATTGTTTCTTTAATTGTTATAGAAACTTTGGACTTGTATTGCCTTCAGTTGTGTCCCATCTTTTGCAATATCATAGCTTTATTAGATTGCTTAACTACAAATCTTTTCTGATTAGCACAAAAAGAGGATAAATTAAAGAATTTCTTCAAATAAATTATCAAAATCTCTTATGAATAAATAATTCAATTACACACACACCTCAATTAAACTCTAAAGTTGTTCTTTCATTTTTGGAGGCACATGATGTCAATCTTTAATTACTATAGTCACGTGCTCTCGCACTATTACACCAATGTAAGAGGAGAGCTTCTCGGAATTAGTTGACACCAGTTGCCCTCTTTCATTAAACTCAACTTGCATTTTAGGAGTATGTCCCAAAACCAAACCCATCCTACTAGATCCATGTTTCTTTGTTATTGTGTTATCATTCTTTGTTGATTTTGATGTATTTTCTATATTAAGTAATGCACTTGTTGAATTGGAGTCCTCATTAGATAGTCCCACACCTTCATTCTCAAAATGATTTATTGCATCTAACATCGTTGTCCATTGCTTCTTTGTTCTCTTCTTGGCTTGTTTAGAGGACTTCACAAAAAAATGCATCCATACATATTGAAATATTTGTCTTATAATATTCACATGATTTGGCCAAAAATGCATCATTATGAATATCATTGAAATTAAAATAAAATACTTACTTCACTTGCTTTTATAGTTTTCTTTTTGTCATGGTGGCTACAAAAGATATAATATGTTTGTTGATATAAAAAGGATTAACTAATTAATTTAGATGAAATAGATAACTATCACATAATTAAAAAATAAGGATTCGATACACAATCTAAGCATATAAACTCAAATAGATAGAAATTCAAGAAAAAAAATTCAATAAGTTATAATATAGAAATTAATGCTTACATTATTCACAAAATAGGTCAACCCTAACACAGTGTTCCACCTTTCCATCTCCATGTTTAGACACGTGCATAGGCTCATATGTCAAGTTTATACTTTCTTCATATGCTTGTAATTCATGAAAACCTCTTGGAGGAGCTCTCAAAATGACATACCGATTAGATGTTTCATTTTCTCTAGAATAGAAAACTTGTCTTACTTGAGATGCAAGAATAAATGGATCTTTATCAAATTGAGATTGCCCCTCATGAAGATTAACTAATGTAAATCTTTCTTCTTCCTTGCCACCATTGACAATATTACCCTAATCACATTTAAAAATAGGGACATGAAATGTATGATAATCAAGAATTATGATATCTCTTAAGACTCCAAAATAAATGACTTCCTCAGATTGTTGTGATTCATCTATTGTGCAAGCCCTGCAAAGATTTATTGATTCAACTGAAACACCACTATTTTGTCATGATTTCTCTGCATATTTTGTATAAAAAGGAAGACCATTTATGACATATCCCTAACATGATAATTCTTACTCCTTAGGCCCCAATGTGAGCCATGTTAGCTTACTACAAACGTTGTTTTGTCTAGAAAGCTCCTTAATTTGATAATATAAGAGAGAATACAATGAGAACTACTTTGCTAAGATAATTGAATATGAATGTTGAACAATGATTGTTTACCTTATCGTGAATCCATCTATTAAATTCATCCATGTGTCTTTTATACAACATATAATCTTCTATTTGAATGTCAAAGTTCATTCAAGTGCATTCTAATAAACAACATAAAGTTAGCTTGAACTTAAAAGAAATACTAAGATATTTCATAATTTATAATATGGATTACAAGAACAATATACTTATTCTATGTAAGGTTGGACTTCTAAACTATTAAATAAAACATAATGGTAAGCAATATCCAAGATATCAAATGAAAGCACAACTTTCTTTTTAGAAAGAATTGGGTAACCATCCAATATTATTTCATTTTCTTCATCTTCATTTTTAACATCTCCATTGCATGTCGATTGAATGCCTACCTCACTTGCTTGCTCAATATATTTGCTATAAAATATGGTACACTCATTGGCAAGATATCGTTCAGCTATACAACCCTCTAGTCATGCACGATTTTTAACATAGCCCTTTAACACTTTCATGAATCTAATACATCACAAAGATTAGTACATTCAATTATTTGATGAACATGGACTAAATACATATATAATAAAATAAATAAACACATTAAAGTAATATATTTTCTACCTTTCAAATCGATACATCCATCGATATTGAACTGGTCCATCCAAACAAGCTTCTCGTCCCAAGTAAATTATTAAATGAATCATAATATTAAAAAAAGATGAAGGAAAAAACCTTTAAAAAATGCACAAAGTTTCAACTATTGAATCATCCAAGTCCAATAATAAATTTCAATCAACATCTGATCACAAAATACATTAAAAAATTTGAAAAGCCGTGAAATTGCATATCCTAAACCATTTGGTAGAACTCCTCTCAAAGTAACTGGCAAAATTTGTTACATTAATAAATGACAATCATGTGACTTTAAGCCAAATATCTTACATTCTTTAATCAATACACAATTTCCAATGTTAGACCCATAATCGTCTGGTAACTTTACATTTGCTAATCCTCTATAAAAAAATTGTTTCTCTTCTTTTGAAAGAGTGTGCATTGTAGCATGTAAATAGAGTCAATCTCCTTACTTCTCAACACGTAACTCAGTTCTAATATTTTGGCATTCCAAATCTTGATGAGCATTAAGTCCATCTTTTGATTTGCCTTTGACATGCAAAACATCCAAATTATGACTCAAAAGCAAGCTCTGCATAAATTTGACTTAATTACTTCACAAAACAAACAAAATGAATCCAGATTATGTTTCACAACACCAATGAATTTAAAGTATAATGACACACATTTATAAACATACCTTTTAATGTGTTAATTCAAAGAAAATTGATTTCTTCTTGCATGTTTGCTCCTCCTTTTTTGTCTTTTTCTTCCTTTTTTTACTCTTCTCCTAGTCCTTTACAATATTTTCTACCTCTATAAGAATTGCTTCACTTATAAACCATTTTGGTTTTCCTCATAGCTCTTATTTACCAATAAACCAAGCTCATTTTTTTATATGGATGGCCATGATCTAAAAATCTTCTGTGACCCACGTATGAGAATTGTTGACTATGATGTAACCATTCGGAGCAAGTATTCAAGCGACAAATAGAACATTAAAATCTTCCTTTTGTTGGCCACCCAGACATATTTTCATAAGCAGGAAAATTATTTATAGTCCACATTAAGATTGTTCTTAAGTTGAATTTTGATTTTGTAAATGTATCATATATGTCAACTCCATTTGTCCATAACTTTTTCAAATCGTCTATCAAAGGTGCTAAGTGAATATCTATAATATTTTATGGTTGTTTCAGCACAGGAATAAGTAATGTCAACATCAAATTATCCTTCAACATGTACAACCATAGAGACAAGTTATATGTGACTAAGATTACTAGCCAGCAATTGTATCTCAAACTAAGGTCTTGAAATGGATTAAAATCATCCAAAGCCAATCCAAATCTAATATTTCTAGGATCTAATGAAAAAGATACATAATAGTCATTTATAGTTTCTCATGCAGCCGAATCAATCGAATGCCTCATTTTCCCATCTATACTTTTGTTATTTTGATGCTATGTCAATTGTTCAACTATTTCAGCCACTCCAAACATTCTTCGAAGTCTTGGAATAATTGAAAAATAACACAATACTTTCTTGGGGACTTTTTTCTTTTTTGAGTGTGCTTAGATTTCTAAGTAGATGAACCACTTTTGGGGCATACATCTGCGTCATGTAGCTCATTTCTAAATAAACAACAATCATTAATGCAATCATGTATCTTCTTGTACCCAAGATCAAATGCCTTTAAAAGTCTTCCTGTTGAATATAAAAAACTAGGAAGAGTGTGCTCAGATGGAAGCAAATCACCAACAATCTTAACCAAACCAATGTCTGATAACCGTATGAAGCTTTTAAGTTAAATAAAATTAGTGTTGCTGAAATTTTATTATATTTGGAACAACTTGGATACAGAGGTGTCTTTACCTCTTCAACTAAATGTGTGAGATCGTCCTCTTCAATTTCATGTTCATTTTTTCTATCATAATCTTTTTAAATATATCATGGTCCTTGTACATTTTGTATGTATCATTCATGTGCATATCTTCAGAGACAGAACTACATATTTCAAGCCTTTCTCCATGAAAAAATCAATCAATATATGTAGGATTCATACTTTTTATGACTAAGTAATAATGGTGGCAATCTGGGTTCTTGCATTTTATACAAGGACATAGTATTATGTTTATATTTCCTCAACTTGCATGCACAAAATTAACAAAATTCTGAGCACCATCTTTATACTTTTGAAACAACCTAAAAAAATTAAAATTGCTTAAATTCTAAATAATGCAAGCAAGCAATAAATATTGTTATCTTATTTTAGATGTTAGAGTTAACCTTGAAGTATGAACCCATTTTTTATCCATGTGTAGCTTAATATATCAATTTCTAAATAGATGAACAAAAAGAAGTCAATAGCAACAATTAATAATGTGTCTAGTTACACTCGAAAATAAATTAGTGGACAAAGAAACAGCTATTGAATTCTTATGAATAAAAAATTAAATATTTTTGCTTGTTGCAAATGATAAAGGAGATCAATTATATTGTAGTACTCTAATGTTGACCATCAAAAGGAAGTAAACTATTTGCACCAGATCAACATTCTAATGATTGTAAGAATTAAATCTACAAGGATGAGAATAAGAAACATCAACATTCTTAATTTTTAATTATTTTTTCTTGTATGTGAGATGTTTGTCAATTTGTATTAGAAAAAAAGAAGTTATATTAATGAACTCGCAGCTCTAAGCACATGTGCACATCGTGCCGCTAATTATAAAATGTTTAGCTAACACACATGTGACGGTTACTAGCCCTAAGAATGAAAGGTTTTATATATACATATATATATATTCTATCCTTTAGTTTTTGTATTATTAATTACGGTTAGAAAGTTCCCCTTTCCACCATAAAAAGAAAGGGCAAATAATGGAGTCAATAATGGAAGCTAATATTAGAAAGGCGACATTTTGACTTGGTTTTCTTGCATTTTTGAAAATCATTGTTGGATATTATCAATGCTGCGTAATAGTTGACATCTCTAAAATATTTAAAAAAAGTTAAATATTTGTATTAAAAAGTAAACATAAACTAGTTTTCTAAAATAAAAAGTGGGTTTCTCTCTCTCTCTCTCTTTCTTTTACAACTACAATAAAGAAGACATGCATAGAATAACTAGCTTCAGACATAATTTTATTTTATCGAACATAAAGGGTCCTTTAGGAGGACTATGCGAACTAGGTTCCCACTCTCTACTTTCATTAAGGGGAAACAAATCTCTCTCATTTGCAAAAAAAAAAAAAAAAAAAAAAAAGTGGTTTCTGCAAATGACACCTTAGGTGAAAAATATGACATAGAATTGAAAAGACCTGACACATCAAGAAGTTCAAGTTTGCAAGATGTATAAAAAAGTAGTGACTAACACAAATCAGATCTATCAATTAAAATATATTGAGCATTTAATAAAACAAATGATGAAGATGAAAATATGGTTTCCAGAGAAAACAAAATAGGAGAACTAGCACAATGATTATAAAGAAGAATACCTACACATGGAATGAAAATATAGAACAAAACAAGTCCTAAACCAATGGATTATGAAGAGGAAGAACTCCAATTCTTCGAACATGGAAGATCAATGAATCAAAACTACATCATTGATAATAGATAAGAACAATAGAAAATAATGCTCAGATTAATGAACCAAAACAAGATAATTGATATATCATAAAAAACAACAGAAGATAATGATCAACGATGATAATTGGAGAACAGAAAGACACATCAACAGCTCATAACCAGATAAGAAATCTTATAGGAGGAGTGAGAACATCGAATCACCAAATCAACAAAAACTACTTAACAAATAGGTAATAAAAATTAAAACATATCTTAACACGAACAAAACAAAGAACAAAGACACTGCAACGACCTCTTATGAGCTAGGGATAAAAGAGTCATAAAAAATAGAAGATCCAATGAACACCAAAACAAGTAGAATCATGTTCAAAGAAAAACAAAATCTCAAAAAGAGAAAAAATCACAGCTCTATGCTCAAACAAGAGAAAAAATAAATAAATAAGCGCAACGCATCAAATGCTTCCTCAAAATAATCTGATTCGCATTGAATACGCACTAAGAATCATAATAATACTAGAAAATGAAGAATCAAACACACAAAACAGATTCATACACATATTTAGATTCATATTTAGTAGTGAGCTCAATATTCACGTGAGCCCAGTGAGTAACAAACGATATATCTACTTAAGTCTAACATTCTATATGTAATGCAATAAGCAACATTTCAAGTATTCAAGTAAAATACAACAATGAATAACAAGAAAGATCATTCATGTAAAAATACAACAACGTAGTATGCCATGAAATATGTCATGATTCAAGGGTCCAATATCTAAACTCGGCACCTTTCTTTCATTTCAAGGATCCTTTGGTCATAATGTCATCTAGATGGACATGACCATCATCTAGGCCATATTGTGATATTAATCAATGATCGTGGCCCATCAACCAGGCCATACTGTCATATCTCGATGATCGTGGCCCATCGACTAGGTGGTGTAGTTGCCACCCATAAACCAGCAGAGTGTGCCATGCACCACTCTAAATATATCTATAGAGTGTACCATGGTGCCACTCTATCTCGGACTATCACAATCCAATGTCTGCACCTTGGAACCTTTCATCATTAGGCTAGGTCAGCACATTGAGGATCCCTCAACCAGTCCTACCTTACATATACCTATAATATTAATCTATACATTTTTCCTCCAATTGCATACATACAAATTTAATATACCTATTGATATTCAAAAATCTTAATTTTGGTGTCATTAAGTTTAGAATTTTATTCTTGATATTTTAGTACCCGCCAACTAAGGTTTTAGTACTAATAAGTATACCCCCTATGTCATATAATTTCTTAGGACCAATATGAGTACAAATAAATTACAAATTTTTATTCTACTCGTTGATCTGAACACAATGATATATATATATATACATATATATATTCTGTATTTTTACTCCCGAAAAAAAATACACTCTAATTTTAGGTTATACAATAAAGTAACACATTTCATGAAAATTACATTAAAAAAACTGAAATTCATAACTTCTATATCAATCTTGAATTGAAAAGAGGTAAAAATAGATTACCTAAAACGTCGAATTCTCGAAAAATTGGTAGTTTTCCTTCTCTTTTTCTCTTTCCCTTTCTTTTTTTCCTTATGTTTTCTCTTTTCCTCTCATTCAGGATGATGAAATGAGCAAATGGGCATGGTATTTATAGCCAACTAATTTATGTGTATATATATATACATACATCCATACACATAAATGTATATGTATATATGACAATTTATTTGTTTCATTCATCATTTTTATTGTCATCATTTTTTAACATAACTCCTAAAAATAATTATTATCAATATTTATTATTTATTTTAATTTTTATTTAATATACACATTAATTAATATCATTGCTGAAAAATCATGTATTACCATTTAATACACACATTAAATAATATAATACTTGTAAAATTATGTATTTTTATTTATAATTCATTAATTGATATATGAAAATATATGTTGAATTCGTCGACTCAATGTCCAATAATATGGGTTGTTACAGTCTCTCCTCCTTAGAACAAATTTTGTCTTCGAAATTTACTAAAATAACAAAAACTCTTAAAGCAACACTCATAAATTCAGGGAAGTGACACGCCTTGTAGTCATCTCGCTCACAATGTCCTGCTTATTACCATAAAACTGCCAACGTACATGTACCATCAGTATCTCCTATTTGCATAATTTCTTCATGGTTCAATCAATAATAGCTATCAGAACCTCATCATATGAACTTCTCTCGCAACTCAACATGTCTCCAATCAATCATGTGTGAGGGATCGGGGTAATACTTTCTCAACATCAACACATGAAACACATTGTATACTCCTTCTAGCTGAGGTGGTAATGCTAGTCAGTAAGCAATAAGACCTATTCTCTCAAGGTTCTCGAAAGGTCCAATGTATCTCGAGCGAGTTTCCCTAAAATGTTAAAATGAGTCTGTCCCTTTTGAGGGAAATCCGAAGTAACACATGATCACCAACATCAAACTCAAAGATTTTTTCTCCAGTTATCCGCATAACTCTTTTGTCGATCTTGAACTGCCTTCATATTTTGACGAATCTATTAGATTTTCTCATTTTGCTCCTGTACAAAAGTAAGGCCAAAAACTATGGTGTCACCAACCTCGGCCCAACAAGCTGGCAATCGGCAAGGTCGACCATATAATGCCTTAAATGATGCCATGTCAATACTCGCCTGGTAGCTATTCTTATATACAAACTCACACAACACTAAATGATCTTCCTAGCTACCACCAAAATCAAGGACACATGCACGGAGCACATCCTCAGAAATCTTGATCATTCTCTCAAACTGACCATCATTCTATAGATGGAAGGTTGTGCTCCAGTTTACTCTAGTCCCCAACTGACTCTGTTGGCTCTGCCAAAAAAGAGACATAAATCGAGCATCTCTATAACCTCCATATTTTAATTTGTCACGTAAATTGTTTTAAATAAAAATAAATATGTAGAAATACATATATTTGTACGAATTATGTTTATATATATGTATAATTATACACATATATTAAAAATATACGATACGTGTATAAATTACTTAATTAAGTCAGTTATTGAAAAAATAATTGTTGTGTATAATAATAATAATAATAATAATAATAATAATAATAATGATGATGATGATGAAATGATATTTATAAACTTCATATTTATTAATGTTTATAGTATAAGAGATAAGTGGGAAAAAATAAATAAATAAAATAAATCGAGGATAACGTGCATTTTGCCTCATTTGAGTTAATAATATATAATAAGTTTGATGGTGCTCTTGAAGATGATGTATATTTATATAATTGGTGGGAATGGGTTATTTGCACATTTATATATATTGATGGGTGGTATTTTGATGACCCATGTTTAGACATATAGAAATTATGGGGTCCGATAAATGTATTTTCTGGATTTTTAATGGAAATACATTAATTTATCTCAATTTATGTCAATTTTAAGTTATTTATTGAAGAAAATTAGAATAAATGGAAAAAATATAATTTTGAGGAGAAAATACATGAATTATGAGGAAAATGTAATTTCTAGAGAGAAATAATTTTTGAGATTGATTATTAAAATTTTAGAATAATTATGAGATTTTTAGAGTAAATAATGAAATTTTTAGGAGAAAAATGTGATTTTTGGTGGATTATTCAATTTTTGAAAAAAATAATTATATAAATATTGAAAATGATGTATGATTGGAACATTTTGATGAAAATTGATGGAACAAAGGATTTTAATAATTTTAGAGAAAAAAGGTGAAAATTCAGATATATATACATATATTTGTATGTATGTATGTACGTATGTATATACAAAAAGAAAACGAAAAAGGAAATAAAAAAATGGATGTTGCCTAGTCGCACGGGCCGGGCGAATCAACCTAGGCCCAGGCAAGTTGGGCATAGGCGCATGGGCTAGGCTGGGTGGGTCGAGCCTAGGCGCGCCTAGCACCTAGATAGGCCCAGGGCACCTTTTCTTTTCTTATTACATATACTTTCATGTCCAAGTGGTGGAAATCAAATATTGAAACTTTAAATTTGTTTTATACGGTGATGAATTTGACTATTTGATCAACAATTTCAACAGTTTCTACAAAAAATTGACTTTGGGACCAGATTGGAAGCAGTGTTTAGAGTACCTAGAGGAGTCCGTTTGGACTAAGATCAGAGGTATTTCGAACCTCATACTTGGGACTACAAAAGGGTAAAAGCCTCAAACCATAAGCCTCTATAGTTTAGATTTTCTATGCTTGCAAATATGACCTAGTAGTTAGGTATTATGGGAGTTAGAAAAAATTCCAAAACACCCTTATGCATGCCATGTTTTGGAGTTGTGTTTGAGAGTAAATATGACTATAGTTACTTGTTGTTTTGGGTAGAACTTAATTAATCAGAGTTATAGAATCTAAACTCTTGCAAAAATAGCAAAAAATAGCCTTGGATTGGTGCTGGAACCAGAGGAGATAGACACTTGAAAACTATAGGGGATTTGAACCATTTGAACAATTTGTTACATGATAGAAAAGTAGGAGACTAGTTGACTGACCAAATGTAAGTATTTTGAGCTAAAATTTGGTTGAGAGGTCACTGGACATGTCAATAGTATGCGTACCAAATTTCAACATATTTTGAATTTGGGAAGGAGGTACACCAATTCACTATGTGACTGCCTATCATAAGGAATATGAGATTTCATGTCCTTCTTAATGCACTTAGAAACCTTAGTAAATGGTGTCCAATAAAATTCTGGTGAAGGTTTAGGTAGTTTACGTGGAATCTAGAAAGTTTACCATAAATTTGACTTACAGATTGATCGCAGAGAAATTGGCAAGTTTGCTGCACAAAAGAGCAAAGAGCTCAAAATTGGGCTAAGTGTTGGAATTTGGAGATTTTGACCCAATTTGGGCACAAATTGACCAAGAGTGGATAGGTTGATCACGTTGATGAGAGTTGACCATGTTTGACCAATTGACCAAACACTGATCGAGATGATTTGGGTCGATCGAAATCGAATAGGGACAGTGAGATTAGAGATTTAGGCACCGTATGAAGAGAACTGAGATTGAGTTTTATTAATTCAGATTTGGATGAGCATTGCGGGACTCGGCCGGGTGTCGACGGGACATCGATGCAAAAGACCTGAGGTGAGTAGTTTGATTTAGGTGTTTTCTGTGACTCGTATTCCTTGCATAAAACTTGTGTGAAATAACATTATTTAAATGGTTTCACAAGATTTAGATACATTTGATTGGTTTTGAGATGCGTAGATGCACATGGGTAGTGAGACTTAGGCTCGACGGGCCGAGGGTCGGGGTAGGGTATTCGATGAGTACGCCTAGCCCACAACCCGCTCGAGCGGCCAGTACATGTGTCTCAAAACCCACTGGAGCGATGACCATAGGTTGGGTTTGTTGAGTTAACCCTAGCCTGGATACATTTTTAACTGGCATGGATTTAAAATGTTTTTATAATGGTTGCATCATTTATAACTGCTTTGTACTATACCGTGCATTTAGATTTTATATTATTTATGTTGCTCATGCATACATGCATTGTTTTGGAGCATTGGTTATGGTTGACATGTTGGATTTTCTATTCATTGAGACACGTTAATTTTATCTCCCTGACGATTCTTGTCCCCTTCTTTTTGGTCTTTGATTTAGGAATTGGTCATCCCTTGTACATGTGTAAATGGTTGATTATGTATTCTGGACAAGACAAATATGTAATGAAATTTTTTTTCTTCGCATGTTGCTTACTTTCGCTTTTAAGTGTTCTAATTATTCTAATATCGTCTGTTGTATGAGATTGGGAAAAGGGCTTAACGGTGGTTGGGCGAACTCGACATGTTGAGCGAGTTCATCGAGCTGCTGTGTCGGTCGAGCTGCCCTTGGCTTAGAGAAAGGGTCTCGACAAGACTTGGTATCAGAGCTTTGGTTTAAAGGTATTGAAAAACACTAATAAGTGAAGAAACCAGACGATATCAGAATGATTATGAAAGTAAGCAAATCATCGAATAAAGAAGAGAAGACTAGCAATCATAAAAAGTATTTTGAACAAGACATACAATACTAGTAAACTTTTAGAGTTGAGTCTATTTTGAATGTATGAAAACCAATGATCCAATTTGAACTGTAGATAGACATGCCACCTCAGCGAGGTCTACACAACCTAGGCGGGGCAGACCACAGCTCGAGCCTAGGGAGCCGACACGACCACCACCCCCTCCTATTTAGCCCAAGCAGGACTAGATAAAGAGGTTTGAGGCTATGATTAAGGCCTCTAACGAGGCTGCTTAAGCCAAGACAACCTTACTGATGGAGATGCTAGATTGATTGGAGCTGATAAGTAGAGAGCCGAGCCATTAGTACAGCCTACTCCACTTGTGCCACCAGTTGGACTGGTAATAGCACTAGTAGCCCCAGCCTAAGATAGACAGGGAGATGAGAAAGCCCATGCCCAACTCCTCCAGAGTTTCATGGATTTGCACCCTAAGAGGTCTAGAGGTTGCAGAGGACTGGTTATTGAAGATGGAGAAGAACGCTGACACCTTGAGACTATCAGAGGCAGATTAGGTTCTATTTTCAGCCCATATGTTAGAGAGTGAGGCTACTTGATGGTGGTGTTCTACGAGGAACATTGAGGGCCCGATCATTTCATTGGCCAGGTTTAGAGAGTTGTTTCTAGATGCTTACATTCTTGAGACTGAGAAGGAACGTAAGAAGGTAGAGTTTCTAAGCCTGCGTCAGGGGACTATAACCGTGAGAGAATATACACATCGGTTCCTACAGTTGGAGGCCTATGCTCTTAGACTGATTATTGAGCAGAGAGAGAGGGCTAGATTGTATTGGAGAGGGCTGTGGGTCACCATGAGGCAGGCAACTTACACATCCAGGGCCTAAACCTTAGAGGAGATCCAAAGAGAGGCCCTACGGTATGGGATGCATGGTTTAGATGAGCGCCCTTAGATTTCAATAGTATTTGGCAGTACCCTTCAACCACAGCCATAATAGTAGGCTATATCACAGACTCAGCCATCACATAGAGGTGGGTCTGGGGGTCATTGAGGCCATGGTCGTTTTCACAGGCAGAGGAAGTATTATGAGGCATACTCGAGCGACACTCCCAGCCAGACCGCCACCCAGGCAGTGGCACTTGCAGCCATTCCCGTGCAGGCACACCCACTAGCTAAGCAACATGGCACATTTTTTGGGGCCCGAGGTAGAGGCCGTGGCTGAGGTCGTGGACAGAGTCAGAGCTACCAGGGAAGATAGAGGCCCCCATTTACATGCTATCAGTGTGGACAGGTTGGACACAAGAGGGCTAAGTGTTCGACTCTTATTGGTGGTTCTAGTTCTCTCGCCCCAATCATCAGAGACAGAGCATAGGCTATCACTCAGCTTGACCTTAATTCGATGAGGACTTTGATGGAAGGTATTGTCTTGCTTTGTGACTCATCTATTTATGCCCTGATTGGTGTTGGTTCTATTTTATCCTTTATTTGCGGATGTGTTGTCGATAGATTAGGACTTAGACCGGTTAGGGGTCCTTCTTTGCTGATGTTGAGCACTGTCGTTTGGGAACGTATCTGCCCCAACATGATATGTGAGAGATGTACTTAGGATGGGGGACTTTGAGACTGTAGTAGACCTCGGAGTGTTGGAGTTTCTTGAGTTTGACGCCATACTTGGTATGGACTGGCTGGCTGCATACCACGCATATGTTGGCTGCTTCGCTAAGAGGGTTGTGTTTCAGATTCTAGGCTAACCCACTATTATCTTCCAGGGTAAGGCTTCAGATAGGCAGAATACTCATGGCAGATTGGTGACACTGCACAAGATTGATACTCTAGCCAGTCTAATGACCGTAGATGAGGGAACCTTCACAATCGAGCATTGATGATATCTCTGTTGTTAGAGATTTCCTTGATGTGTTCCCTGAGAATCTGCCCCGCTTACCCTCTAAGTAGGAGATCAATTTTGTCATCGAGGTTATTCTAGGGACACGACCTGTGTCGATTCCTATTTATCGCATGGCACCTAAGGAGTTATAGGAGTTGAAGGTCCAGCTAGAGGAGTTGTTGAGTAAGTGTTTCATCTCTTCTAGTATGTTACCTTAGGGAGCTCTGGTATTGTTTGTGAAGAAGAAGGACGGGAGCCTCTGCCTATGTATTGACTATCAATAGCTAGACAAGGTGACGATCAAGAACAAGTATCCCCTCCCACGTATCGATGACTTATTTGACCAGCTTAGAGGTGCCAAGGTGTTTTTGAAGATTAATCTGAGATTTGGGTAGCATCAGCTAAGAGTTAGGGAGAAAGATGTGCCGAAGACTTTGTTCTGCACTAGATATGGGCACTATGAGTTCTTGGTTATGTTGTTCAACGTGACTAATGCCCCAGCTATGTTTATGGACCTCACGCAGTGGGTGTTCTGGCCATACCTTGACACTTTTGTGATTATCTTCATTGATAACATCTTGATCTATTCAAGGTCCCATGAGGAGCATGTCGAGCACTTGATGATTGCACTGCAGACTTTGAGAGAGCGTAGATGATATGCTAAGTTCAGCAAATGCGAGTTTTGGCTATCAAAGGTCCAATTTTTGGGTCATGCGGTTAGAGTTGAGGGTAGTTCTATGGACCCCACTAAGGTCAAAGTGGTTATCAGTTGGTCGAGACCTACCACAGTGATCGAGATCTGTAGCTTCTTGGGTTTAGCGGGCCATTATCGTCATTTCATCCAGAACTTATCGAGGATATCAGCTCCGATGATGAATCTAACCAAAAAGGATGCCCCTTTTGTATGGATTGATAAGTGCGAGGATGTCTTTCTTGAGCTTAAGCAGAGGTTGACATCGGCCCTAGTACTAGTGTTGGCAGAGCTCGGCCAAGAGCTGACCATATATATTGATGCATCATAGATAAGCTTGGGTTGTGTATTGATGCAGGATAATAGGTTTGTAGCTTTTGCCTCTCGAAAGTTGAAGGATCATGAGAGGAACTACCCTGTACATGACTTAGAGCTAGTAGTGGTAGTATTCGCACTTAAGATCTGGCAACATTACCTCTATGGCAAGTGTTTCACACTCTATTCATATCAATAGAGCCTTAGGTATTTGTTCTCATAGAAGGATCTGAACATGAGACTGAGATGATGAATGGAGTTGTTGAAGGATTATGATTTCACTATTTAGTACCACATGAGAAAGCTAATGTAGTGGCTGATGCTTTAAGTAGGAAATGGGTCGAGATTGCATATATGGCAAGACATATGTCCTAGGAGTGGATGATTGTAATACCCCAACCCCCACGTTCCTTGAGTTTGGACATAACCACCATTTTTTTTTTGAAGGTGGACTTAACCAATTGGCGGGTCGGGCCGGTGCTACATTACAAGTGACACACACTTGACTTTCTATTTTTCAATACCACATGCCTTAAAATAAATTCAATAGTACAAATTCACATTTAATAAAATCAAGGCAATTAAAGGTAAAGAAA
>JAJIYU010008683.1:0-17742 GCA_030144865.1 Tinospora cordifolia | reverse complement strand
TTAATCAAGGTTAAAATTATGGTTAATTAACATTAAAATTTTAGAGTATTACACCATGACCAATGTATATATTCAATAAAAACAAACAATTATTACTTGATTCTATCAAATAGACACAACAATGTGTTTTCTAAAACTAGTGAAAATTGATTCACTAGTAAGGTTTCCAAGACAAGGTGCATTATTGTTCTTACTGTTGAAATATATTTTGTATTGACGATATATTTTAAAATGTTTCCTCCTTGATGAATATTTTCTTGGATACTAACTAGATTATGTTCTTGTACACATTGTCTCATAATCGATCTGTTGGTTATTTATAGGAACTGCTTATTGACTAACAGATGCATTATTTCATTTTCTTTTGCTATTTCTACATTTAAAATGGTATAAATTATAAAATATTGTTCTTTAAAAATATAAATATATCTATATAGTTCAATAAGGAACAATGATGCCAATCCTATTGGTTCTATTATACTCAATAGAACTAACGTGATCTTCTCGATGCTAAGGACTAAACCAATTACGTTTGTTTTGTGCTTTTGTTGTGACGTAGGAGATTTTTAATGATCTAAACCCATTTGAACGATTAAAAAACCAAATAAAATGATTGTTTAGAATTCAAATTCTCAAAATCAAATAAAACCACAAAAACCCATATTGAATCATTGTTTTGCATTGCAAACTACTTTGGCCACCATTTGTGATAGATGAAAAACCTCTAAAGCTTGACGAAAAAAATTAAGATTTCTTCAGGAAATAATGATCAATAGCAATTGCAACAACTGCTTTTGATATTCTTAGAGATTCTTAGAAATGGTGCATTCAACTCTAAGGTTGTGTTTGGTTTGTGAGAAAATTAAAATTTTTTTGAGAAAATTTTGATTTTCTTTAAAAAATTTTATTTTTTCATGGTTAACGAAAATGGTGAGAAAAAAATTTAAAAAATTTTCTTAATTCAACAACTTTTCTCGCCATAATTTTTTTCAGCTAAAAGGGCGAGAAAATAAAATTTTCTTATGAAAAAATTTTTTGTACATTAATTTAAAAAATAATTATCTATAACTAACTTTTATTAAATTTTCTCATGTTCAACCAAACAATTATAAGAAAATTTTTTAATAATATTTTTTTTAAAAAAATTTTTTAGCAACCAAACACAGCCTAACGTACGCCCAATAAAATGGCTTTGCTTATTTTTTATGGGACACATGGCATAGCTTCATACTTTTAATATTAAATCCAAATTAGAATTGGTGATCTAAAAAAAGCACTGTGCATTTATGTATGCGGAAATGGAGCGGGCATAACTAGCTGTATTTTTTCGACATCCAAAATGATGTTTTCCAACTCACTGTCCCTACAATTTCTGATTAGACCACGAAATCAGTTATCGGAATCTATCAAAATTCAAGGACGTGGCTGTGGCGCCGAATCATGGTGACACGGCAGCGAAACCAGTCCGAGACGAGCGTACGTTTCCGTTTTATATGCACAGAAAAGGGAGCGGCGTAGGCCTCCGTGGGAATGGCGGTGTAATTTTTGGCAATTCAATCAGAAGTCTCCTCGTTTTTTAACCTTCAATTGGCTAATGTAACCCTAATTGTTCATTGATCTGACTTCTCCCATTCGGATTCGAGCATCTTGACCGAACGACCAAAAGAAGAACAATCAATCGTTACAAAGCATGTTCGGAAAGATTTGACTCCGTTTCTGATAACAGTATATATCTTATTGACGATTACCGTCAGTTTCATTTCGTCTTATAGCTTTATTTTGTTGACTATAAGCGAGTGTTCTTGGAATTTTTTCCCCCATTTTCGGTCATGGGTAACTTCTGGTGTCTTTCTGGATTCGTAATTCGTCGTTTTGGTCGGTTTGTCTATGGTTTGGAAGTTTTATCATTGAACTGACGAGGTTTTGGTCAATTGCGAAGGCTTTGGGTGGAAGTTGATCCCGAATGGAAAGCCGAGGACGTAAACGTGTCGAGTTGATTGATCAATTGCCGGCTGATAAGCGAGCTTGCAGTTCGGCGGAGTTCCGGACTGGATGGTCGAGTTCCGCGGTTCAAACACAAATAGAATCTGTAAATTCTGCTTCGGAAGCCCCTGATTGTGAAATGGAGACGACATCATCTTCTGCTTCTGTCTCAGGTCGATCAGAAGGGGAAGCAGAGAAGGATTCTTCATACGGTTCTTGTGATTCCGATAGATTGGATGACTCGGAACAGATACAACAAGGATACGGTGGTTATAATCATCGAAGATTTTCCAAGGGTCAAGGGAAATTCAGGAGAATTTCGTCCAGCTTAAAAGAGGACGCTGCACCTGATCGCCAACTTGCGGCTTTAACAGAGCTCTGTGATGTTTTATCCTTTTGTACGGAGGACTCCATGTCCTGTTTCTCTTTGGAGACGTTCGCCCCAGCTCTAGTTAGATTGGCTAAGCAAGGAAACAATCCTGATATCACTCTTCTTGCCATCAGGGTTATTACTTATCTCTGTGATGTATTGCCACGATCCTCTGGGTTTCTGGCTCGGCATGAGGTGGTTCCCGCTCTTTGTGCACAACTAATGGCAATAGAATACCTGGATGTGGCGGAGCAGGTCTGCTGAAGTTTAAATTTATTCTTGCAGTTTCTGTTATTTCAGAGATCGTTTGTTAACAATGCTGGAAAGCCAGAAGTGGCATCTGCTCTTGTTTTTATTTTCTTACAATTGCTTCTTTACGCATAGTGCTTACAAGCATTGGAGAAGATTTCTCGCGATCATCCACTTGCTTGTTTAGAAGCTGGAGCGGTTATGGCTATTCTAAGTTACATAGACTTCTTTTCCTCAAGCACTCAGGTACTCTCTTTGTTTTGCTTTTGTTAACTTCTTTGTTGCAGAAATAATCAAATAAAGGTGCTTGAACATTATTTACGTTTGGTTATTTCTTAGGAAGTGTAGATGCTCTTGGCTGTAAACAGTGATCGTAATTTTAGGCCAATTCAAACTTCTGAAGCTATCTACCCAGTTGAGATGCCCAAGAATATGAAATCCACTTCTTTTAGCTCTTGTATAGACATCTAATGGTCAATTATTTGATTTATTTTTTGTGCTGGATTTATCTAGTACAGAAAAACAATTAATAACTAGTGGTTTCTTATTTTGAAATTTGCTGGCAACATTCTAGAGTTTGTGACTGTAGATCAAAATAAATTTTTTTTTCCCTTGCAGAGGGTTGCTCTTTCAACTGTTGCAAACATATGCAAGAGACTTCTGCCTGATAATTCTGCATCTTTAATGGATGCTATTCCCATTTTATGCAACCTTCTTCAGAGTGAAGACCAGAAGGTATGCACTTAAATTTATTTCTCTTTTATCAACAACCTTCAATCATCCATGCATTTGCTATATGTATTTTCTTCAGTTCTACTTCTTTGGGTTTCAAGATTACTTCTGTTCAGAATTTCAGAGCCCCAACTACTCTTCCTCTCTATAATGTCCTTTTCCTGTGAAATCTACAGATCGTGGACAACGTTTGTCTTTGTTTTGTAAGAATAGCCGAGCGGATGACACATTCTTCCGAGATGCTGGATGAACTTTGCAAGCATGGATTGATTCATCAAGTTGTGCATCTTATCACTTTGAAGAGTCGAAACACCATTAGCCAACCTATTTGCACGGTATCTTGCCAATATTGTCATTTCAAATCCTTAATATTATTAAGTTTTGGATACATTCAATTTCATATGGATTTTTTGATTATATAAACATACATACATACATATGTGTGTGTGTGTGTGTGTGCACATATTTATTTTGCCCAGGATCTTATTGGAATGCTTCGTCGACTTGCAACTTGCTCTCTTGCTGCTGTCAGGACTCTTTTAGGGCTTAATATAGGATGGACATTGAAGCATATTTTATCTAGTTATGGCCTCTCAAGTGGTTTGTACAGACCTAGTGCAAGTGATGGAGAATTCAAGCAGGTCATGGAAGATTGACAACCATCTCTCTCTCTCTCTCTCTCTCTCTCTCTCTCTCTCCCCCTCTCATTCTGTTTGTTTTTGCCTTCCTTTCAGAATCCAATAGTCTGACCCATTTCTTCTTTTCCTGATTAGTTCATCTTGTGATTATCATCCTGACTGTAAATTCTCTTGAATATGTGGCTGAATCAAAGCATTTTTACATTCAAATGCTGAAATACCCTTCAATTAAATATGGGTCCTCTGTTTTGCAAATATTGAGAAGTGATGTTAATCCTTGTAGAAAGCAACTGGCCAAAAGTGTTGAATCATGCACCTCTGACTTAAATTCTGATTGTCAAACACTTCCCACAGATTCTGGTCAAAATACTGGATGACTACACCAGTTGGGTTTTAATATGGACTAAATTAGTGGTTTGTTCCAAGTAATTAAAATTGGGATGCAAATCACTGAGTCATCAATTCAAATCAAGTCACTGTAAAACGATTTGAATTTGATTAATGAATCGGTATACTTGTGAATCATAAGTGGATCATTATGTGGATTAGAAGTGATTTAGTAGTGAATTAATAATTAGATCACTGTGAATTCAGTTGCATTGTGAATTTGCTAAAAAAAGCTAATATATATATATATCAATATACATACACAAATGCATCATGATTCTTAGAACTCACAGTTTCAATCCCAACTCGATTCATCAAGCCTTCAAAACAATTCGCTTTCACTTCACGATTTTAACTACTGTGGTTTGTTTTAATGGAGCTTCTGACTCTTAAGGGCAGATTTTTTTACATTCCTATTGATTATTATGTGAATAATTGGTTTTTTGTTATATGTTCTACTTGAGAATTGGCTATTCATCTGATAAGATACCTAATTGAGACGTTATGTCATGGTTACTCAATTTATAAACCACTTCCATGATGCTGGAGCTGGACATGAGGAAAGATTTGTGATGGGCCATGGAGATCATATTGCTTGCAACGTCTCCTTTATACAAGGTCCAATAAGATTTTCAAACATCTGAACTGCAAATGATCCTTAGTTGGAATGGGAAGATTTTGTACTGAATGGGAAGCCACTCAAATTATATGTCCTTTTTGGGTAATCATCATGCAAAGAATATTTGCAAAACAGGACAACGAATATTAGTGGTGTATCTACATTAATAGTGAGCAAGTGAATTCTGTGCAAGTGTTCAGCTAAAAAGTTTATACTGTTATATTTTTAAGAAGAAATGGACAGTTATATTAATTAAAAGAAAATTCTATAAACTTCACTAAGATTTTCTAGAAATACACTAGTGATAGACCTTAACCGCCTAAAGCCATTGCTCCAAAACAAATCACAAAAAGGTTAGGCCAGCTTCTACACTGTTTACAGAGGGAATGACCATCCATCAACCTAATGATCCTATCCATCTAGAAATTATATAACTTGGAAAAATCCTGAATGAGCTATTGCATAAAGAAGATTACAGGTTGTTCAAGGGGGAAAGGAAAAACACTTGTTACAATTAGACAATGAAGTGAATTTTACTAAGAATAATTTCCATCAGAGTTTGGAGGATTTGATGATGCACAACTGGGAAAAAATAAAGAGATTTCGCCCAATTTATACAAATATATGTAAAAGATGAACCATGGGCGCTTCATCCTACAAACAAGAAATACAACAACTTGAGGAAACCCAAGAGACAGTGAACTGTTTTTTATTTTTGTTATTCGGGAGGAATTTGGACATTCCAGATCAATGATACTAAGGAAACTGTTAGAATCTACAACCAGTTGTTCAATTCAGTTTGTGTCGAACTAGATGTACAAATGGTAGGGACACTAGTTTGACACCGAGATCCACTTAGACGAACCTATGAAATTTATGTCGCAACATTACCAGTTTTCTGTCATTGTATTAGGTTTAAGGTGGGAATAAGGAATATTTTTCATGTCTAGAAAGGTTCTTGGTGTAGCATATCATCTTATGCTTCCCCTCTACGCAAAACTTTAAAACTCTATCCTCTTCCTTTGGAGCTCTTAATGATATTTGATGGCCATGACCACCCTACTAATCGACTAATATCCCCTCAGACATGAAACCCTGCTTCCGTCCTTCATTTTTTGATACGTTTGACATTATTGGGTCCCTTTTTTTGTGTTTTGAAAGTCTTTTTTGTTCATCCAACTTCTCATTTTGGCTGCAGTTAAGAGATTGAAGCTGATGAAAGGTTTTACCTGTCCAAAAGATAAAAAAATGAGAAGAATAATCTATATATTATTAGGGAGAATATCCAAATTTAATGCTTGGTGGATTGGGCGATAATGCATTCTTAAAAGTTTCTTAGGCCTAGGAGATTCTTAATAACAAGAGGATTAGAGCCCAGAGGTGGGCTGCATTGCGTGCGACCTGTGGATGAGGTTTGCACACCACTAATTTTTGTTGTAAGAATTAAGAAAAAAGATACCATTATAGCTAGTCATTGAAATAGTAAGTCGATTTTGAGTTAAACAGGTAATTTTATCCTAAATAAATATGTGCTTATGGTGTTGTGATCCTACTGGCTCTTGTAGTAAGTATGAATGGTTTTTTTTTAGGCTTCCATGTATGTGAGAGGAGTCCTCTGCATGTTTGTATACTTTATGTGCAGTTTTCATCATCTTCTTTTGGTTTTTGTTTATTTCTTGTTCAATGTAGGATATGCCAACCCACTGACACATTTCCTAATTTTCATGCATCTTCTTAAATCCTTACTATTCAGAAGAAAGAAGGGGCAGGGTGTTTGGAGGTTACCCTGGATAGCAAGAAACTTTTCCTGATGGAATTCTTGTTAGTTTAGTGTTGTCATACTTTTGCTTTTGTTTTTTATTTATATTTATATTTTTCTTTTCTTTTGCAGTTTATCTCTCTAGTCTTATCAGCACATAGTTGTGCCTATTGGTTAAATGATGCTTCATTCTTGTTTAATATTTTGATATTCTGATGTTTGCGCTACACTTCCAATAGAAAAATGAAAGATCATTTCTTTTTCTGCAGGTATATGAAGTTTTGAAGTTACTGAATGAATTACTTCCTCCACTTGCCAGAAATAAAGAAGAAATTCCACTAATAGATGGTAAGGAAAAGATTTTAAGGGATCAGCCTGAGCTTTTGCAACAGTTTGGAGTGGACATCCTTCCTGTCATGATACAGGTCAGTTAAGTGACATCTGGGATTTACACTTCTTTTTCTTGAAAGGCTTAACATTTTTGTTTTGGTCCCTTGGAAGGTGTTCAATTCTGGTGCAAACTTGTACGTATGCTATGGCTGCCTTTTCATTATCAAAAAATTAGTTTTCTTCAGCCGATCTGACATGCTTCTAGATTTGCTTAAGAATACTAGCATTTCAAGGTGAAGGAGGTCAAAATCATCCTGGTTTGTGTGGTATGAAGTCTGTAAATTTTATAAACTGATCATGTCATAATGATGGGTTGTTTTACAGTTTCCTTGCTGGTGCCTTCGCGCATAAGAATCAGCATGTGCTGGTTTTTGTTCTACAGATAGTTGAGAACATCCTGCAAAAGCTTCCTGATGCTTTCCTAGACTCTTTTATAAAGGAGGGCGTTGTATATGCAATTGATGCTCTCCTAACCCGAGATAAATGTTCATGGTTCTTATTTCCAGTATCCAGTAACGTCCAGGTCTCTTCTGGGTCAAGTTTGAAGTCATCTGTGAAGGATATCTGTAGGTGCTTGTGCTATACTTTTGATAATGATCAACTACCTTCATCTTCCGTAGTGGGAGCTTGCTTGCTTGAACAAGGTTGTGTTAAGACTTTGGCTGGACGTATAAAGGCCACGTATGTCACTGCAAACTCACATGACCTTGAGATTGGATTAACAGAAACACTTCAGAAACTTAGAAACTTATGTGCATTATTGACTGATAAGGCGCACATGACAAGGAATAATGATTCTAATCGTCATACACAGCAGGAGGAGGAACTATATGACATATTAGGTCAAATTATGGCAGAGCTTAGTGGGAGGGAATATATGTCAGCTTTTGAATTTATGGAAAGTGGAATGGTGAAATCTTTAGTAACTTATCTGTTGAATGGTCATCTGGAAGGAAACACTAAACAGCATGATTCTTCTTACATTTTGAAGGTACTGAAGAGGCTTGGATTGTTTGCTAGATTTGCCTTTTCAACTGCTGGCCACGACTGGCGAGGGATGCCTCTTGCTATATTAGTAAAGAAACTACAAATCGCATTAGCTTCTTTGGAAGATCTTCCTGTTATTGCAAGTCATATTTCCAAGTCGAGTAACAAATTTGCTACAATTCCAAATGGGCGTTGCACAAGCAGTCCATCATTAAAAATTCGTTTTGTAAGAGGGAAAGGAGAAAAAGGCCTGTGTGATTTTGCTGTAGATGTAGCAACTGTTGAGCCTTTTGCTTCTCTGCATGCTATTGAAAATTTCTTGTGGCCTAAAGTTTGCAAACAGAGAGATGAACATGCCCAAGAAACAGCTGTTCAGTTTGTTACGCAGTCAATGGATGCACAATCTCACAAAGGCAAGGATGAGAAATTTGAGGAAAACCATGGTGCATCATCCATTTTGGCGGAGGTGAACAATTTTTTAAGTTTGGAGATATTTAATAAAATATGATTATTTACTTAAATATCTGTTAGTCTATGTGTACATGTCCCAAATTCGTTTAATGCATTTTTGGAGTATTAATTGAAAATTAGAGTGAGCCAGAAAGTAAAAAAATGCAAAGATGTGGAGATTGCTTAAGTGGTTCAATCTATCCTGCCCCTTATCTAATATCAGTGTTGGCATCATAGTTGTCATAAAAGTGAATTAACAAGCCACTGAATCAACTGATCATGAATCATAAGATTCAGAGCACAACTGCAAGTCAATTATAGACTTGTTCTTCAGGGACGTGTATTTGCATTCTTAACCGCTGTTTGGGAGAGTTTTCCCAAAAATGCTTTCAGGAAATCACTTTTGGGAATAACTAGTTTTCTCCAACTTCTTTAAAAGCCTTAAAACTTCTTTTTCTCCCTGTTATTTAGTTTGAAGCAAGTGTTTTCAAACACCACCTACCAAAATGCTTTTGGAGTAAAAGCACTTTGGGAAAGGCTCCCCCAAATGGTGCCTTAATGGTATGCTAGATTTCAATTCAATATTTTGTTTTTTCGTTTATGAGTTAATCTATTTAAATATACAATGAATTTCATATTTTGACATACAGGTTTTAATGTGTATGCAATATCAAGAATTTAAGACATAGAAGCTGTATACAGCATTGAGACACAGTTTCAATCAAATAAAGTTTGTCAAGTACAATACTTAAAAATAATTGACATGATGGTATTTAAAAAAAAAAAAAAAAAAAAAACTCTTTGAATCAGTAAGAATCATTGAATCAATGCAATTGATTGGTGAATCACTAGAGTTGGGATGATTCCAATTGATTCTATGATGATTCATGGGAATTAAAAACTTAAGTGTACGAATCCAAATCAGGGTAGAATCAACTTGTAAAACATTCAATTTTTTTTTAAAAAAATTCAAATTGCATTCCTACTCCCAAAATTGTTAGCTTCTGAAATAAGAGGCAGAATAAGTTCCTGTCATCAGCGTAATATTGACAAAATGTACGAGATGCTTTCACTGTATATTAAAAGTATTGGCACTTTATATTGTATAGATTAGATGGATGCTTGAATACATTCTGTTTGTGTCTGTTTGTGTATGTGTGTGTTTGTGGGTCAGTTGTTTGAGTAACAGTAAAACACTTGTTTTGTGTTCAATCATTTTGCATCCAACGTAACTGTAAGGGAGTGTGGTTCATTTAAGTGTCTTCTTCCAAGTTGCAAAGGCTTCCTTCCTTTTATACATCAATTATTTCACCATCTCATTTGCTACTTTGTGCTAGGCTTCTGCAACAGAAGATTTGGCAAGGTTTGGGGCTGACTTGAAAACATCTGATTCAGCTAATGGTTAGTCTATTATGTGTAGGAACTATCCAACTTGAACTCCTTTACAATGAAATTCTTGAACATTACACGCTGGAAAAATTGCAGAAATTCTTATGTATGGTTTTTCTCCTCATGAAGGTTCATTTCTGTCCCATGCCACACCCACCTGTTGTGCTGCCTCTGCAAGCAACGAAAATATTCCCATATCCAATGGAGATGATATGCCAAAATTGGCTTTTTATTTTGATGGGAGATCCATTGATCGGACATTGACACTTTACCAAGTAATTGTCCAACAGAAAGTGATGGCAGAACAGGATTTAGTTGTTGGCCCAAGATTCTGGAATGAAGTATATGAAGTAACCTACAGAGAAGGAGAACAAACCAAAGCATGTATTCCTGAGAAATGTTTTGATGAGGCATGTGCCTCTTCGATATGCTCTAGTCCTACAAAACTTTGGCAGAATATTCCATTCTCTAGCATATTGGTTTCCAAGCTTCCATCTGACTTGGATAAGTCAGATCCCACACTTGAGATATTTTGTCTGCTAAAGATTTTGTATGACATGAACAGGTTTTCTTGTCATCTGTTGTCTATGGATAGAATATGTGCTTTTATCATGGGGGAAAACAAGGATTTTCGTGACCTAGTGGCAACAGTCCCTGTAGTTCCACAGGCTGAGTTTGTGAATAGTAAACTAACTGAAAAACTAGAGCAACAAATGCGGGATCCTTTGATTGTATCTGCTGGTAGCATGCCTTCATGGTGTAGCCAGTTAATGGCTGCGTTTCCTTACTTGTTTGGTTTTGATGTTAGGCATAAATACTTCAGATTGACCACATTTGGTTCTTCACTAATTCACCCCCTGTCATGGCTGCAGCCAGCTAATAATAACTCACATGCCCCAAATGACAGGCAGCAAAATACTGGTGGCTTATCACGGAAGAAATTTCAAGTCTGTCGGAGTAGCATTCTGGATTCTGCCACAAAAATGATGGATTTATATGCCCATCAGCAGATTGTTGTTGAAGTGGAGTATGACGAAGAAGTTGGCTCAGGTTTGGGCCCAACGTTGGAGTTTTATACCTTAGTTAGTCATGAGTTTCAAAAGGTTGGCCTTGGCATGTGGAGAGGAGAACATCATAGAAAAGATCTAATGGTTGAGAATTCTGGATCGTTGGTGGCTCCTTTGGGGCTTTTTCCTTGCCCATGGTCAGCCACAATGAGTACCGTGAATGGGACACAATTCTCTGAGGTGATAAAAAATTTTGTCCTTCTTGGTCAAGTCGTAGCAAAGGCGCTTCAAGATGGAAGGGTTTTAGATATTCACTTCTCAAAAGCATTTTACAAGCTTATACTTGAGCAGGTTTTTGTTTTCAGTATGTAGCTTGAAATTTCTGTTACCTTCTCAAAATGTCTATCATAATGTATGATTGCTTCTTTTACATTTTTTTTTTTTTGGTAGGAACTCAATATATATGATATTCATACAATTGATCCTGAACTTGGAAGAGTATTGCTGGAGTTTCTGGCAGTTATTGATAAGAAGAAATTTTTGGAATCTGTTGCTGGGACGGCAATTATTTGTGATTCATGTTTTCGGAATACCAAAATTGAAGATTTGTGCCTTGATTTTACACTTCCTGGCTATCCTGATTACATACTTGTGCCTGAAGAGGAGCATAAAATGGTTAATTTATGCTCCATTTGCAACTCTCTCTCTCTCTCTGTCTCTTTTGTTGTTTTGTGTTTGCTCAACTTAAAGTAAGACGTGGTTTACTAAAATACTATTACATTTTCTAGGTGAATTTGAATAATTTGGAAGAATATGTTACACTTATTGTGGATGCAACTGTGCATAGTGGAGTTTCCAGACAAGTGGAGGCTTTTAAATCGGGATTTAACCAGGTGATTTTCATTGCAAACTTGCCTGTTTCTTTATGTAGTAGGGTCAACAATTATGTGCTATTTAATGCATGAGAGATAACTGTTAAGTCATTCATGTGAGAGAGTTTACACAACTTCCTTCGTATCTCTTATGATCTTGCTGGTCGTTGCTTGGTTGCAGTCATATGACATGATTTTTTTTTTTTTTTGGAATAATGCTTTGCTGCCATGTGACAAAGTTTACACTACTTCGTCCACATCTCTTATGATCTTGCTGATCATTCCTGGTTGCAGTCATATGACATGATTGTTTTGGAACTATTCTTTGCTGCTATGTCACAATGAATATAATGAATGAACTTAAAAATATCTCGAGATTGCTATGTGGCCTGTGGGACCCGTTTTTCTTTATCAAGAATGACATGACTATCCTTGGTTTTCGTGAGTTGGTTTCGATGAGACAACATCCAAATGCTAACACAAAAAAAAAAAAAAAATGTAAAAATTATTATTATTAATCAGTCAACTCATGTGCATATATAGCTTTCTGACAACTGCATGCCACCCATCAGAAAGCATTTGCATCTGTCTGCTAATTCCTATTGATATTGCGCTGTTAGTCAACACATTTATTGAGCCATCATTATTTTGGAACTGAACTCTGAATTGAACCATGAGATGTTAGATGGCTATCTATGATGTTGAAAAATTATGATTCAAGTTTTCATACAACTAATCCCAGTTGCTTGCCTTGTTCTGATAACAACATATAAGGGCTTCTTTGGCTACATAACCAGGCTTTCTGGAGTTGAGAAATTGTTAAGTATATTTTACGTTTTGATCCACAGTTTGCTTCCTCCAATAAAATTGACCCCAAAATTAAAGTTTTTGTGCTCCACATCATTTTGTTTATTTTATGACTCTTTGGCGACTAATTAAGTTGTGGTTATTAACAACTTATTATCAGAAGGAGCAGGCCGTTAATGCAAAGTTAATATGGCATTATGGCTTTGTATATAAACTTTCTTAATCCTACAATGGAGGGAATCTTGTGTACCGTTGAATATTCGTTTTGATAAATTACGAATTGTGGTTTTTTTTTTTTTTTTTGGAGAACTCAAGCCTCTTCTTTTTGTTTCATTAACTTATTTTCAGTCCCAATCTTGTTTCTTTTTTGGTCATTCGCCGTAGGACATCCAACTAAATCTTTTTCAACGTTTAGCTTAATATTTGGCTAGCTTGCTTTAAGGGGAAAGAAAATGAAAGTGGTGGATCCTATGCTGTGATGAACTAGGTAGGAGATATTTTGTTGAGCTGGATGAACCCAACTTTTCCTATATTCTTCGGTGACTAGACAATTCAAGTATTAACTTTGACTCTTCCAGCAGTAAATGATTGGTTTTAGCTCTTCACATGTCCTCATATTTTTAAACTGCTTTTGGATGGTAGCTTCTACATGGTCAGGAGGATACTTGATAGATGATTGCAAGAACTGGGTTTGGTGTATGTAGATGTTTTGGGTTTTAGGGTTTCATGGTCCAAGTATGTTTTCTTTTTCACTTTCCTATTTTGCTGTAGGAGCCATCTTATGAACTCCACTTTTGTTTGAATATGGTTGTGTTGCTTCCTGCCACAAAAAAGGGAGATTGTAAGTGTAATTTTTTGTTTTTTTCAGGTGTTCCCAATTAGAAGTCTCCAGATCTTCAATGAGGAGGAGATTGAACATATGTTATGTGGAGAACGTGATGCTTTAAATGTATGTCTATCAATCAGTTGCTTCTATTTCATTTTGAATTGTTCTTTTTGAATTGTTGTAAACTTAATGTATGACCTATTTCCCTGCAGACAGACAAACTATTGGAGCACATCAAGTTTGACCATGGTTACAATGCTCATAGCCCTCCCATCATCAATGTCAGCATCAACTATTTGTTCTTGTATTTTACTTGTACAATGTGTCATCAACTAGTTAGTTTTTAACTTCATATTGCAGTTGCTAGAAATTATAGAAGAATTTGGAAGTGAGGAGAAACGAGCTTTCCTGCAGTTTGTGACTGGAACACCTCGGCTCCCACCTGGAGGATTAGCTGCTCTAAACCCAAAATTAACAATTGTGCGCAAGGTTTGCGTTAATGATATGCATGTTAATGGGCATATTTATTTTTGTGCTTTCATGTTAGTTGGCTCTTGAGTATTGGTCACCGTTGTGCTTGTCTTGTCTTTGATAGCATTGTAATGAGCTGGTTGAAGGGGATTTACCGAGTGCCATGACTTGTGCTAATTATTTGAAGCTTCCTCCATATTCTTCTAAAGTCAGTTTTTCATAACCTTATTCTTTTCTTCTAGTTTTCTTAAGTACATTTGGCAGTATGATGTGGACGCAATGCATCGTTCCTTTGTTATTCAATCATCCAACTTTGTTTTGATTTTGCAGGAGAGAATGAGGGAGAGGCTGTTGTATGCTATTACAGAGGGACAGGGCTCCTTCTACCTCTCATAGACTTCCAATACAGGATCAAAGTATATAAAACTGCTAATCTGTAATTATTTGTTTTCGTGTCTGTACAGATGGAAATGAAAAATAGGTTTAGGTGTTGGTGGCAGAGATCAGAGTGAACGAAGCCCCTATCTAACCCTATCTATTGGATGATGGTATCTGTAAATATGATGAGTAGGCAATGGTTAGTGATGATTTAGTGTCCAGAGGTTAAGTTGTACAGGATAAAGAAAGGTTTTAGAAATAGAAATTCAAAAATCCCAACCTGTATCTTTTGTTTATAAAGGTATGCAATGTAAAGGTTCATCAGATTATGTGCTGCTATGCAATGTACAGGGTCATCAGAGTATCTCTTGCTGCTGTGCTATTCTTCTTTGTTTTAGTTTTTATTTATTTATTTTATTTACGTATATCCTTTTCTCTTTTTGAGATGACTGCTATCCGATTTTGTTGATTCACGTTCAGCCATAGACCCTCTCTCACTCTCTCTCTCCTGGAGCACCCATCTAGTCCCTTGAGGTGTATGCAAATCTTATCCTTAAACACAGAAGCCACATAGAGAGCAATGTTGTCGACGCAGGAAGGGGAAACCAGGCGATAAATCTTTGGAAGGCAAGGTGAAGTTTAGGTAGATCATAAAATAATTATTTAGAGGTTTTTAAAAAATTATTTGTTTAAAAAATTATTTTTTAAGGTGAAGTTGAGGTAGATCATAAAATAATTATTTAGAGGTTTTTAAAAAATTATTTGTTTAAAAAATTATTTTTTATTGACTTTTTAAGATATATATATATAGTAGTTTAAAATAAATGATGTATTATTAATTTTAGTATACTATTTTATTTTTATTAATTTAAAGTTTAAAATGAAAAAATTTCCATGCCCTTAAAAAAGAAAAAAAAAATTTACAACTACCTCTAGGCGGTGGCCTGGGTGCTCGGAGGACCTAGGCTCGCTTAGGAAACTCTTGAAAGCAATGATAGAGAGCAGTTTGCTTAGGCCATTCTTTATGTTACCATTCAATAAACTCTTTACAATTAATTTCATCATTTACATCATCTATTTATTAAACTGTTTATTAGACTGTACTGTATAGGTTTTACAATCACATCAATTCATTAAATACACAAATCATTATATTTTATTTATAAAATACAAATCTTTTTTAAAATACCTATTATTTACATTTAAATTAAAAAAATATATATTTATTTAAATTTATATAAAAAGTATATTTTTAATAATTATTTACTTAAAAAATATATTTTTAAATTATTTATTTAAAATATTAATTTTTAAATATCACTAATCGTTATTTGAAATAATTATTTAAAAAATATTTATTCCAAGTTTTTAATTTATATTAAATACACTAATTTATTATATTAAATATTTAAACATTAATTGTTAAATAATTTTTTAAAATATTATTTTTTGTTATTTTAAATAGTTATTTAAATAAATAAATAAATTATTTATTTTCAAAAAACGTTCAACAGGATTTAAAAAAAATATATTAAAGTTAAAAAATAAAAAATAAAAAAGCTAAAGCTCCCCGAGTGCTCGGTCTGAACCAAGTGCTCAGGGCGCTCTGTCCGCGTCAGATGCCCATTCTGGGCATCTGACGCGGTGCAAAGGCAATGAGCACCACCTCAGCGCTCATTGCCTCTGCATTGCTATTGCCCTTAGCATGGGGATTCTGCACCATTCTAGGGATGCGGTTAGTATGAACTAAAATTGTTCTTTTGTCTTCCAAACTCTATTGTCAAGGGTACAAATAACTTTGACTCATTTATGGTTCATAACATTTCCATTCATGATAGTGTTTATGCCCAAGTAGACCAGAAGGTGTTGAAGGAATCGTGGCTCTTTTAGTGAACAATTTTAGCTTTAAATACCTTTGTGTTGGTCCTCACATACAAGGATAAGAAATGTAGACTGTTCTATGAATTAGAAGTTGTGGGGGTTATACTTAGGTCATTTTTGGTACATGGGATAGGAATAGGATAGGACAAAAAATTATCCTAATTCGGTGTTTGGGGCTACATAGGATAGGACAAAAAATTATTTGGGCTCACTTGCTTATCTTATGTTGGTGAGATAATTCAAACCCACCATTTTTTACTTTTATTTTAAAAAAGATATATTTTTAAAAATATTTTTATCTCATCCTATCTCATTCTATCTTATCTCACCAAAATAATCATATCTCATCCTGTGCACCAAACGGGCCCTTAGGAACAATAAATCCTAAAGAATCACTGAATAACGAAGCAAGCTTAATTCATTTCGGTAACTCCCTTTTTCTTTCCCCAAAATTATTCAAGGGAAAAAAAAGGAAAGAAAGAAATGATGAATGATAAAGTGGAAACCTTACATTGGATTTTAGAACAACGAAGGCGACAAATCCCACCCTTGTTGATAAGTCTGCCTCACTGAAAGCAAGAACATTTGTTCAAGTGGAAGAAGAAAATAGATATGATAGAGATCCGACTGTAGAGATCACTCGTCTTATTGTGCTTGGTCTTGTTAAAATGATCTTGTCTACCATGGGATCATCATAGTCTGAGGGCACCTGATGTTGGCATCAATATGTTCATACTGCTTCTTCCGTGAGCTAGTTTTTCTTTAATGAATGTTAATCTTTAGGGCATCTCTAATGGGTCTCCCCCAACTTAATGAGCGGCGTGTCTGGCCACATTAGATTAAACGACTTGAGCGTTTGGAACTGCACAAATTGTCAAGGCCAAAGGTTTTTCTTTCTTTCTTTTTTTTTTTTAAAACCTTTTTTCAAGTGAGAGTTGCAACAGTGTCTTATCATTAATGTTTTTTTTAATTAATCGTCGCAAATTAACTGTTTAGTGTTTTTTTTTTAATTTCTTCATATTTTTTAATTGAATTTGTTTATTTGTTTACTAGCCTTTGCGACGGCTGGTATAAGACCAATATTTTAATTCTATAAAATAATATTTTTATAAATATTGTTGTTTTATGTAATTTTTTCAATATTTTGATTAAAAAAATGACTTTCATTCACCAAAAATTTTCATTCCTTCAACAACTTTTCATAGTCATTCTCTCTTAAAATACTTTACTATTTTTAATCTTACACTCTCTCATTGTTTAAAATTTTTTTGGTTATACAATGGATTCATTTGGCAAATCTTTATCTTTTCAACATCCAAACATCTATAATTCTTAAACTCTTCAAAATTTTTCCTGTCCATATTTTTGCCATTTCTACAAAATATGTAAAACTTTTTATCTTCCAAATATTTCGAATCTCTAAAATTTTTCTTGCTTCAATTTTAATGACTAAAATCAACAACCAATTCAATTTCCTTTTCATATATATTTGTTACCAAATATGTTTTCTTCTTATTTTAGTGCTAATTTAGAATGATTATTTGTTT
>JAJIYU010008682.1:0-17768 GCA_030144865.1 Tinospora cordifolia | reverse complement strand
ATGTGCCAACCCACCATTTGCACCCAAAATTTCTTAAAATCTTTGAAATTAATTTATTCAACTTATTTTATTTATTTTAAATTATTTGACAAAATTCTGGGGTATTACAAGAAACGAACTCAAAGTTCACATCTTGAGAACACCTACAATAATCCCTATGGAATACTATGTTGGTACGTGGTTACAATCTCATTTCATCTTTCATTAAGTGTAAAAAAAACTAAATTATTAGACTAACACAATTAAATTTAGCCTGTGAGCATAACAAGCATCATAATAGCACATAGCATATATGCAAACCTAATCGTGCGAAGTCTAAGCATGGCATGTATAATCAATGATGATAAAACATGTATATTCGAGCATGAATATCTTATTTAAATCAACATAATAAACTGAAAGTCAAAAATCACTTCCACTTCAATATTTTCAGCCTTATGAAGCCTCAATTGAACCCCATTCAGAACTTTCCAACTTCTACCATGAAATTTTAGTAGTACTTCATTACTTCAACTCCAACTGCTACAAAATTTATGTAGCACTCCATTACTTTTACCCCAATTTCTATTTAGAATAGCCCTAGAAGAGATAAAGAATGCCAAGAGAGAGGCAGAGGGGGAGAGAGAACAAGAAGGATATATTAGTTCTTGTTAGGATGAAGAAAATATGAACACAGAGACCCTTTATATACAGTTTCAAGGATCAAGGATTGGCAAGTTTGTGAGCTTGAGTACTGGACACTTTTTATTTTCCTCCCTGAGTCGCCACACCAAGTGTAGAGATTATCGTTTTGAATGTGCACCCTTTCTAATTTCTCTTTGTGTAACAAGGATTTGGAAACTTATTGTACAACCACACAAGGGACCTCGATCCTCATGAAAGGTCACAAGATCATTTACTCCAAAATTTATATTTTCTATTTTGTTTCTTTGTTTCTAATTTTCTAGTATTTCTATTTAGTTTTTCATTTCCTATACATTAAAATTGCACAAAATTTTCACATAATTGTGAGGAACCAATTGATCTTCAATGATTATTATTTTATTTTATACAATTTTTTAGGGTAATACAATTTTTCATGAAATCCAAAGGTGAGGCTAGATAGCTTATTAAAAAAATTTTCTATTTGGTTGACACTCAATTCTCTATAAAGATTAAGTGCATAAGAAGTGATAATGGTCTTGAATTTAATATTCCTACGTTTTATGGTTCTCGTGGCATCATTCGTCATACTTAACAAAACTATGTTGCTGAGAGAAAACAACAACTTATACTTAATGTTGCTCGATCATTGAAATTTTATTCAAGTTTACCTAAAGCATTTCGGTCAAATTGTGTTACTCATGCTTTATGTAACACCCCAAACCCCTAAAAACATGTTTAAGCTCAACCACAAGGCGGTTTGGGTCCTATGTTACATTTACAAGTACGCAACTTGCATCTCGATTCGTTGATTCTAACTCTTATTGAACCTTTCGTGAGTATCTCACCCAATTTGATCAATTTTAAGTTCAATAAGGCATTACAAGTAGAAAAAAGAATATTTCTAACTTTTTATTTGTTAAAGAAAATAAACAAGTACATTATTAAATTCATAATCAAGAGTACATAACTCAAATTAAAAACTAAATTAAGCAGAAGTCAAATAATTTTAAAGTGCGCAACATGCCCATATGTTAAAAAAAGAAGCTTTCCAAAAATAGAAACTTTCTAACTATCAGATTTCCATTTGCCATCATATTCAATTTCCTGAAAGTGTTAAAAAGAGGGTTGATCACATAGCCTAGTGGATCATTTATCAAACTACTAATTTACTAATTCAAATTAAAAGTTCATCCAATTTCAATCACTTACAAGCATTAAGCGTTTCAAATAATATCTTGTTAGAGTTGTATATTTGACCAAAAGGGGTTTTAAACCCTTGATGCCCTTCATTAAAATACTCTTATTCTTGGATGAAATGACAATTCATCTTGTCACATTTCATTGGAAATAATGATCACATGTCCACATTCCAAGTATTTTAAAACACATCCACACTTAGTGATGTTACTCATATATACTAAGTATATGCAAAGAATACCCAAAGCATCACTTAGACTACTATGATGGTACATGGTTCTTACCTTCACTTTCTCATATTTAAATTTAAATAACCATAATACTAAATCACAAGATTTGATTTCGAAATTTAAATAATCACAAAAACATGGAAAACATACATGCCATGCTTGAAAACTCAAAAACAAGCCTAAGCATGGAATTTAAGCATGTTATGAAAATAGAAACACATGCTAAACTAAAAATGAAACTTGATCAAACATGCTTCAAATTGTAATATAAACATGTTGAAAACTGAAAACAAAAAGAATATGCATGAATATACTAAAGACTTGAAGTAGTAAAAAAGGAGTTTAGAAATCTCATCCACCTTAGTAGTGGTTCTGTCCTAAAAATTCAGCAAAGTTTCCCAATGTCTAGCACTTTCAAACACTAGCAAAAATTACTTCAAACCACTCTCTAAAACACTAAAATCAGTACTTGTCACAAAAAAGAGAAAAGAGAAGTAAGAAGGGGGTGCCAAGAAGAGGGCAAGAACAAACAAAGAGGGAAGTGTCAACTCTTTGCATTAGGATGAAAAGAATGTGAGCAACTAGAGGGGTTTATATAGATTTTCAAGAGCACCATGGGGATAGTTTGGATATCACACACAATGAGAATCTTTCCATAAACAATAAAGACGTTTTGCATTAATTTGGGAGTGAATCTCATGGTTTGGGCAAGTGAGCTTACAGTTGGGCAAGTGGGACAACTATGGTTTTCAATCAAGTGTGAGTAAAATCTTTGAACCTTATTTGTTTCTTTTATGTGTGTGAACATTAATAAAAGTTTAGAATACATTCTAATCTCTCTTGAACATCCTCTATCAGTTGGATTTCATGTTCATAGCATCTTTTTTATTTGGTTCGTTTGTTTGGTCATCACACATGCATGTATAAACACTCCTATTTTGGCATCACACGTGAGTATGAGGTAACTTTCTATTTTTTTATTTTTCCTTTGTTTGTTAGTTAAATCTAAGTGAAGGAATCTTTTTATATCTCTTTAAATTAGCCACTCTCCACTAAACTTCTATTCTTGGACTTGGTGTATAATATCACACCTAGTGGCACACATGATCATTGTCAAACTTTCCTATGGGACATTTTTTGTTTGTAGAGCATGGTGTACATGATAATTGTTTGGGTGTACATGAGATCATTTTTCATGGTTTCTAAACACTAGGAAATGTCTCATGGAGTTGGGTAGGGTGTGGGTGTACATGATCATGGCGTTCCACCTATAACAACCCATCGCCACCGCCACCGAGACCCACACCTACGTCATGGCACGTTAGCTCAATGGTAGTGGGAGTTTGCAAAACATTGTATTTGACCCCTAGAATCAAGGTTCGAATCCCACCGAGGCAAAACAAAACCCCTAGGGGCGAGGACAATACCTTGTGAGTAACAATGTCATGACGAGCCATGACGTGGGTGTGGGTCCCGGTGGCGGTAGGTTGTTACAATTAAAAAAGGCGCCTTTTATTGTGACGACCCCAACCTAGGCCCACAAAACCCCCCTCAGGGCATTCTGTGCTAGGTGGTCACTCAAAGGTATTGTCCCTGCCCTGAAGAGTTTTCTTTTGCCCCCGTGAAGAATCGAACCTAAGACTTAGGGCTCAAGTACTTAATTCTTTCATCATCCGTTATTGGCACACCGAACGAAAAGAAAAGAAAAAAAAATAAAAATAAAATGAAATAAAAATTTGGTGGCACACTACCCAAAAAGAAAATCAAAATTAAAAAAAAATCTAGAGAAAATTGATCTTGATCTTGATCAAGCCAAAATAATAATAATAATAATAAGATCTAAATACTTGATCTTGCTAATTTATATGCAAGAGAAAATTGGAAAGTTGTCTTTGCACTTGCCACCCAAAGTTACCAATTTTCACTCCCCTAAACTCTATATAAAGGACCCTAGTACTCTCATTCTTTTCATCCCAAATCAAGAGCATACTAGTCCCTCTTGACTCTCTCTGGCCTTCTTCTTGGCAATCCCCTCAGTTTTTGAGTAATCTTAATTTTTTATTGAGTGTTCTTGAGTGTTTAGAAGCTTTGGAATAATAGAACTTTGCCGGATTTCAGAAGTGTGCAGAAGAGTTTTATTTTTAAGGTGGAAGTAATTTCTTGAACACCCCTTTTTCTTATTCGAATTACTAGTATGTTCATTAATTGTTTGGCTTTGAAAATCAAAATAATTTCAGTTCTAGTATTCTAAAATATATTTCAATTTTTGATTCAATTCTTTTTCGAATTTATGCATTCATAATATCCATGCCATGTTTAGTATCATGCTTAGGCTTTATTTCAAAGAATGATGCATGATTGTGGCTGTTTCATGATTTGATTTTCAGATTGTTCATATTCTGAATTTTATTGATCTTAGTTTCATATTCTAAAGTTTAATTGATGATTCAAGATTTAACAAAAGAAGATGGTGAAAATAACCATGTACCATCATAGCAAACATGTGGGTTGCTATGAATGTTCTTTTCATATGATTAGTTCATATGGTTTTAAGACCAAAGTACTTGGTTGGTTGGTAAGTTCCCTTGAATCCAAAAGTCCAATGAAATTGGCTAAGAAAAGATATATTTCACTCTACGTAGGTACTTTGTTAAGAACATCAAGGGCTTAAAAACCCTTTTGGTCTAAAGTCTCAACTTTAAACAAAGGGATGCCTGAAACGCTTATTGTATGCAAGTGTTTGAAATATGAATGTGTTATTTGATTTGAATTTGAAAAAATAGTTGCTTGAAAAAGATCCATTGAGCTTTGTGCTCACCCCGTCCTCTTTTTTTTTTTAGAAAATTAAATTGTGAAGACCATGGAATTTGGATAGTTTCTATTTTAGCAAGTTTCCATTTTTTTAAGTTTTCTTTTAATGTAAGGGCATGTTGCCCAATTTTGAATAAGTCTTCCGCTGAAATTTAATTTTTATTTTAGAGGTTATGAATTTTTTTTGATCAACAATGTAATAGTTTACTTTTACATTAGAAAGTTATGTATTTTTTTTATGAATAAAGAAGTTGAATTTTTCTTTATCTTTAATTGCATTGATTTTATTAAGTGAAAATTTGTATTCTTGAATTTACTCTAAGGCATGAGGTATTGAAAAATAGAAAGTCAAGTGTGTGTCACTTGTAAAGTAAATGGACCCAACTCGCCAAATGGTTAAGTCCATTATCAAAGAATGGTGGTTATGTCCAATACTCAATGAATGTTGAGGTTGGGGTGTTACACCACCCATGTGATTTTCACGTGCTTTAGGGGTGTATGCCATGTCATGTTAACATCATCACTATCTATGGGTCCATGAAAATTTAACAAAAATTAATATCTCATTATTCACAAAGAATTATGGTCTTTATATTATAGTTTTGGAATCACATGAAAAACATTAAGAATTTTAATATATGGTTTAGCCAAATTAGTTTTCATTTACTTTGCTTATTTAGAACCCATTAAAGGCACTATGAAATGAAAGCCCAAATCTTGGCCAATTGTCTTGATTTTTGGATAGTTTGTTTATTTTATTAGTTCATGTCATCTCATTTTGTTTTGGGTTATTTTGATTCCTCAAAGTACCCTAAATGCCAATTTTTTCTAATTTGGACCTCCTGAAGGGTGTATGGTAAATGAAAACCCTAATCTTGACCAATTGTTCTGATTTTTGGATATGTTGTCCAATTAGTTTGTTTATGTCACCTTACTTCATTTCAAGTTGTTTTGGGTCCCTAAAGGTCACCAAATGAGACCTTAAGAAACCTGCCAAATTTAGCCCCAAAATGAGCTTGGTTCATTTTGCACCCAATTTCACTGAATTGATCTTGAATTTCATTTAATCAAATATGGAGTTTTTAGGGTATTATAACCTCCTTAGAAAAATTACGTCCTTGAAATTTGTACATAACTAAGGATTTCTAGTGAATAGGTATAGATTCTTGGTCCTCATTTTGCTTTCGAGTTCCCAGGTAGCTTCTTCCACCCCGTGATGCGTCCACAACACATTCACCAATGGAATATCCTTCATTCTCAGACTCGGTGCTTTATGGTTAAGGATTCTAACTACTTCTTCCTCGTAAGTAGCATCATCTTGAATGTCAGGTTCATATTTTCTCCGATTTTCTTTTAAGTTCTAAGGCATAGGACCGCAACATATCTTCTAGTGTCCAGGTGATTCTCCTAGACTGACTAACTTGATCTGTGGATTTGATTGGTAGGAACTAAACCACTTTAGTAAGATGATCCACAATTACCCATACGGTGTTTTGTTCTTAAGTCTTAGGGTATTCATAGCATTTAACCTATGGTCAGTTTGCTTATCCAATTCACTTTCCACCATCAGGGTTGTGAGCCATTCGTCTTGCCTTTTGTTCATCCCTGATCTGATGCAATAGGTCCGATGGCAAGACTTGCTATAGAGATAGGCTTGTCTTTTATTTAGGGTCATACCTATCCTAAGGTTCTTAGTCTATTGAAAGTTTTCTTTATTGTACACCACCTCTGACTCAGTGGACTTTACCACACGATAGGTCTTGGGGTCATTACCTTAAGTGACTAATACTTTTTTGAATATTTAAAGTAGGCAACAAGAGTTCTTAAGGAAATTGTTTTCATTAATTGGAAATTATAATTACAAAACCTTATTCAAACCAAAATTTGTATTGCTAACATTTAGCAACCTTTAAGTAAAAGAACTCCATGCCACTATTCATATTCAAAATTTATTCTTCTATCCTAACAGTGGACTACAAGGGTTTTACTGAGGGTATTGATCTTATTGGGCCTCCACAGCGAACATTCTAGAATGGTTCTAACCACAACCCTAATCCTACCCTTGGTTGGCATTCTGTTCTTGCTGTCTGCCCTGAAAATGATCATTCTGACTTTCTCCCTGAGTATTCTATAATACCCTGAAAACTCTATCCTCGATGAAATGGGATCCAATGTCTATTTAGTGAAATTTGGGTGCAAAATGAAACCGGGCTCATTTTAGGGCTAAATTTGGCAAGTTTTCAAAAATCTCATTTGGTAACCCTTAGGGACCCAAAACAACTTGAAATGAAGTAAGGTGACATGAACCAACTAATTGGACAACATATCCAAAAATTAGAACAATTGGTCAAGATTGGGGTTTTCATTTGCCAAACGCCCTTTAGGGAGGTCCAAATTAGAAAAAAATCGATATTTAGGGTACTTCGAAGAATCAAAATGATCCGAAATTAAACGGGGTGACATGAAATAAACAACGTATCCAAAATTTATGATAGTTGTCCAACATTTGAACTTTTATTTCATAGTGCCTTCAATGGGTTCTAAATAAGGAAAGTAAATGAAAACTAATTTGGCTAAACCATATATTGAAATTCTTAGTTTTTTCATGTGATTCCAAAATTATAGGTTAGAAATCATAATTCCTTATAAATAAGGAGATATTAATTTTTATTAAATTTTTGTGGACTCATGAATGCATGGCCACCCCTAAACATGTGCAAGTCACATGGGTGGAACACCATGATCATGTACACCCTCACCCTACTCAACCTCAATGGGATTTTTCCATTATTTGAAACCATGAAGAATGATGTCATGTGCTATGTAAATGATCAAGTATGCCCACACCTAGAGAAACCATAAAGAATGATTCCATGTGCCAAGATAAATGATAATGTATACCAAGGTTACATACAAAACGTCTCATATGTGTGTGTGTGTGGGCACACATGTGACAAAACTGAAATAGAAGTTTTGTGGAGAGTGGCGATTTAAAGAGATATAGAAAGATTCCTTCATCTAGGAAAAATTAGAAAATAGACATTACCCCATGCTAACATGTGGAGCCAAAAAGGGAGAGAATCCAAGGGAAATAAAAAACATTCTAAAACTTCATTTTTGTGTGCCCATATTAGAAACTTATTTGATTTCATAAATAACAACACATTAGAATGTTTTCTTACTGTTAGAGGATGTCCAAGAGAGATTAGAATGAATTCTAAACCTTTAATTGTGTTCACACATATAAAAGAAACAAATAAGGTTCAAAGATTTTGCTCACACTTGGATTGAAAACTTTAGTGGTCCCACTTGCCCAACCATGAGCTCACTTGCCCAAACCATGAGATTCGCCTGCCCAAATCAATGCAAAATGTCCTCATTGTGTAAGAAAAAATTCTCATTATGTGATGTCCAAACCATCCCCATGGTGCTCAAGAACATCTATTCTAATACCCCGAAGATTTGTACGAAATTTGAGGAATGAAATTAAATAAAGTAATTTGGCTTTGAGAATTTTATAACGTTTTTAGAGATAAATTGTCTATACTCTAAAGTATGAAATTAATTAAATTAAATTGATTGGAAAATCTTGCTATCCAAGAATTAATAATAATCACGGATATATGTGAATATGAAAGGCGAATATTAGATTAAGACAAGTATTTAAAAATATTTGTTATTGTGGAAAAAATAATAATAATAATAATAATACTATTATTATTATTATTATGTGATATAAGTATGAATAATATGTGGGTGCTAAAATAATATCATAGTATAGAAATAAATAAATAATCGAATGTATAAAGATTACTACGTGTAAATTTATAACATTTTATTTAATAAAAAAATGTTGTATATTTATCTAAAATAAGTATAATATTATATAAGTATCAATTTATAATTACATAAATGATTATCTAAAAATAAAACATGAAATAAATAAAAATATATAGAAATGAAAAATGGAGATTATTTAATTATTGACATTAAATATATTAAAGAAATAGAAAAATATCTAATAAATACAATATTAAAAAATTAGAAAGGAAAAAATATTAGTAAGTCCATAAAATAGAATGATTTGTGTAATAAAACCAAGTTTTCATCAATTAGAAAGTGTCTAAATTAGCAAAATTCGGATAATAGCAACATTAGAAAGTGATTTTGGTATTAGAAACTACATCCAACGATCCAAACTCGATCTGTCTGATCCAACGAATGAAATCAAAGCCCAAAACAACACCTACGAGCACTAGATCAGCATAATCAACGGCCCAGATACGATCAGCCTGATCTAACGGTTCGGATGCACTCCTTTGATCACGAATGACACTACAGTCGAGGTTCGGATGCACTCCTTGGATCGGTGTTCAGGATCTGATGCTGCACTCGAGGTCCATCGTGCGGCCTGGATCGGTGTTCAGGATCTGATGCTGCACTTGAGGTCCATCCAACGGTGAAAATCAAAGTTGTTTTTTTAATCGCGATCCAGTAATGCGCTTGAGGTTGATCAACGAATCGTAATGATTTCGTTGATTGCAAACATATGTGCTGCAATCGAGGCCCATTTGACAGACGAGATCTGAGGCGCCTGATCTGTGCTACGATCGAGGAAATCTGACGATCCACAACAAATCTGAAAATCATGATCGTGATCTGATGCTGCGATCGAGGATTATCAATGTGTTAGATTAAATGCTTTGAAATTAAATGAGAAATTAATCGAGAAAATTTGAAAAAAATCCAAATAAATCCGAGAAAAATCCAAAAAAATCTGAAAATTTGGTTTCTAAATTCCAAAAATTATTCCAATGCACTTGCTATTTTCTATGCTTGGGGGGCATGAAATTTTGAATAATTGGAAAGTTTCCTACAAGGAGAATACTAAAAACTTACCATTCTACACTATTTTGAAGTTTATATAAAGGACCCCTAATGCTCACATTGTGTTCATCCCAAATGAAGAGCATACTAGTCCCTCTTGACTCTCTCTTGCCTACTTCTTGGCAATCCCCTCAATTCTTGAGTAATCTTGAACTGTTCTTGAGTGTTCTTGAGAGTTCCTAAGTGTTTGGAATCTTTGAAGTAACGGAACTCTGCCGAATTTCAGAGCCATATAGAAGAGACATTTTTAAGGTGGAAGTGACTTCTAACTTCTACTTCTTTATTTTAATTTGAATAAGTCTTGCATGTGTGATAATGTTTTGAAGATGATTGATTGAATATATGTTTTAGTATGCATGCTTTATTTACTTGATATGCCATGAATATATATGTTATGCATGTTTAGAAATTAAGAATATTGATACATGTTACACATGAATTGTGCCATGAATAAATATTTAACGATTAATGTTTTGTATATGTTGCATCGATGGTTTATTCTGATATTGTCTATTTTATCACTAAGAAAAGATTAAATAATGATTCAATCCACGTACCAGCGCGATGATGGACTGCATAGTGTCATCGTGTGTGTTCCACCCCCCCCCCCACTCGGCTTGTCGGTTTACCATTGACAATTTTGAACTGGGTTTCCAAGAGTGATCCCACTTCATTGATATTGGGGTTTGAGTTTCTGTTTGTCATTCTCTCTCCCTACGATGTGGAACACAGAGATTAAACTCTTTCGGTCTGAATGTCAACCATAAACAAGAAATTTGTTTGAATCGCCTAATGTAAAAAAGTGTTTGATATGCTTGGTTTGTTTGAATTGAAATAATGATTTAGATGTTTAAAAAGATCTACTGAGCAATGTGCTCACCCCTTCCTTCTATTTTTCAAGTAATTAATTTACATGAAGACCATGAAAATTAGTTAGGTTCTTTTATTTAAAAAGTTTTTAATTTCTATGTAAGGGCACGTTGCCCAAGTTTTGAATCTTCCGCTATAGTAGTTTTTCGTCAATATCAAATTATGTACTCAATTTTATTTAATTAATTGAGTTTATGAATTTTAGTTATTTCATATACTATTGCCTTATTAAATTCTTAAATTTAGGTTATGTTCTGTTAAATACAATCAAGGCATGAAATAATTAAAATAGAAAAAAAGTCAAGTGTGTGTCACTTGTAAAGTAACACCAGCCCGATCCGCCGATTGGTTTATTCCACTATCAAGAGAATGGTGGTCGTGTCCAATGCTTAAAGATACGGGGGGGGGGGGGGGGGTTACAAAGGTGGTATCAGGGTTCAGTTTGTAGATATACTGGGCAAGAATTAGAAAGTTTTTCTGATACCAAAAGCGGTATTAGAGCTCAGTTAGTAGATGTACTAGGCAAGAATTAGAAAGTCAATTATTAGTTGCTTGACGAGAATTAGAAACCCAAATTAGGGCTTCACATTGAATTAAAATTCTAGTGCCCTACCTTCTATTTTTGAAAATTATTTTAGAAAGTGTTTTCGAAAAGGAAAAATATTTTGAAATGTTTTGTTTGGATACAAAGACTACAAGTTGAGCTGATAGTGGGTAAGCCTTGTCCCAAGTAAAGCTAAACATTGAAAGGGAGGTGGGTTATCCTGCCCTAGAAAGTGCGGTTGCTAAGTAGACTTTGGTCTCACTGCCCGATTTGGAGGTTGTCCCACCAGCTTATATGAGGAGTCGGAGTTGAAGAACACTCTTACTTTCTAGTTTCTATAATAGAAAAAGGTGAAAAATTAGGGCAAGAGAGTGAATAAAAGTCGAAAAAGATGCCAAATACGGTATTTTGACTAAATAGAGGTTGTAAGTCAGCTAGATTGAACCCTAAGTCCAGAGAAAGACTCTAGGAAGAAACATGGTGTAACTAGGGGTGACACAGTGGATCAAAAGCATAAAACACTAAGGCATAGGCTAGAGACGAAAACTTGTGTGAAAACAGAAAATTGTTTGATCACGACACGAGACTGGGAAGCTTTTGTATCTTTCGATTTCTATGTAGTATGGGATGCATAGGAATTCGGGGGTATGGAGGAAGCTGAACTTGGAGAATGATGGACCATGTGTGGTGAATGATCGGTAACTCTGGTAGAACGGGTTTCTCTATGCTCGCTGGTAGGGGACAGTGGAGTATAGTGGGCTCGGGAACCTTAGTTATTGAGACATTTGCAAAATTTTTTGGGTGTAGCTATGTTCTGGGTGAAAGCCTAAGTGGAAGGGGTAGAGTGGTATAGGACACTTGAACCTAAAAGCTTAGGTGGAAGCTTGGGACCTTGCTATGCTAGTGTGATTGTGTGATTGTGTGACATGCATGCTATAATATTCATTTGCTTTAAGACCAAATCCTGTACCCATGCATGAAAAGAACCTAGAAGAAAAACCTTTAGGCCACTAAACAAATCGAGAACCTAGAAACTTGAATCTAGAGTCATGATAGTACGAACGAAACGAAAACTTGAGGAAACGTATACAACATACGATGTAGAAAAGATGACCATTTCTCAAGTCTGAAAAACACTTAGTATCCCGAAGATAAGAAAAGATGGGTGAGTACCCTAAATGAATGTCCTATTTGAAACTGCTATGATAGGATACTAAAGTGAATATTCAAGATGATGCTATGATACGAACCTGACCCCTCTCACATCTTTTGTTGGGAGGAAGTGAATATTCAAGATGATGCTACTTACGAGGAAACAACGGTCAGAATCCTCAACCATAAAGTACAGAGCCTACAAACAAAGGATATTTTGTTGGTCAGGGTACTTGGAAACATCACGGGGTGGAAGAAGCTGCCTGGGAACTCGAAAGTGAGATGAAGACCAAGTATCCACATATATTCACTTAAAATCCTTAATTATGTACAAATTTTGAGGATGAAATTTTTTTGAAGGTAGGTTGTAATACCCTGAAAACTCTGTACTTGATGAAATGAGATCCAATGTTTATTCAGTGAAATTTGGATGCAAAATGAAACTGGGCTCATTTTGGGGCTAAATTTGGTAGGTTTCCAAAAGTCTCATTTGGTGACCCTTAGGGACCCAAAACAACTTGAAAAGAAGTAAGTTGACATGAACCAACTAATTGGACAACATATCCAAAAATTAGAATAATTGGTCAAGATTAGGGTTTTTATTTGTCAAACGCCTTTCAGGGGGTCCAAATTAGAAAGAATTGGCATTTAGGGTACTTTGGGGAATCGAAATGACCCGAAATGAAACGGGTTGACATGAACTAACAAAATAAACATGATACCCAAAAATTAGGACAATTGGCCAAGATTTGGATTTTTATTTCATAGTATCTTCAGTGGGTTCTAAATAAGGAAAGTAAATGAAAACCAATTTGGCCAAACCATATATTGAAATTCTTAGTTTTTTCATGTGATTTCAAAACTATAGGTTCAAAATTATAATTCCTTGTAAATAAGGAGATATTGATTTTTTATTAAATTTTTGTGGACTCATGAATGCATGGCCACCCCTAAACATGTACAAGTCACATGGGTGAAATACCATGATCATGTACACCTTCACCCTACTCAACCTCAATTGGACGTTTCTATTATTTGAAACCATGAAAAATGATCCCATGTGCCATGTAAATGATCAAGTATGCCTACACCTATAGAGACCATGAAGAATAATTCCATGCGCCAAGATAAATGTTCATGTATACCAAGGTTACATACAAAACGTCTCATATGTGTGTGTGGGCACACATGTGACAAACCCAAGATAGAAGTTTAGTGGAGGGTGGTGATTTAAAGCAATATAGAAAGATTCCTTGACCGAGGAAAAATTAGAAAATAGAAACTTACCTCATGCTCACATGTGGAGCCAAAAAGGGAGAGAATCCAACGGAAATAAGAAACATTCTATAGCTTTGTTTTTGTGTGCCCATATTAGAAACTTATTTGATTTTATGAATCACAACATATTAGAATGTTTTCCTCCTAATAAAGGACGTCCAAGAGAGATTTGAATGTATTCTAAACCTTTAATTGTGTTCACACACATAAAAGAAACGAATAAGGTTCATGGTGTTCAAAGCTTTGAACCTTATTAGTTTCTTTTATGTGTGTGAACACAAATAAAGGTTTAGAATACATTCTAATCTCTCTTGGACATCCTCTATTAGTTGGATTTCATGCTCATAGCATCTTTCTTATTTGGTTCCTTTGCTTGGTCATCACACATGCATGCATGGGAAACACTCCAATTTTGGCATCACATGTGAATATGAGGTAACTTTCTATTTCTCTAGTTTTTTTCCTTTGTTTGTTAGTCAAATCTAAATAAAGGAATCTTTCTAAATTTCTTTAAATCAGCCACTCTCCACTAAACTTCTATTATTGGACTTGGTGTTATAATATCATACCTAGTGGCACACATGATCATTCTCAAACTTTCCTATGGGACATTTTTTGTGTGTAGAGCATGGTGTACATGATAATTGTTTGGGTGTACATGAGATCATTTTTCATGGTTTCTAAACATTAGGAAATGTCTCATGGAGTTGGGTAGGGTGTGGGTGTACATGATCATAGTGTTCCACCCATGTGACTTGCACATTTTTTAGGGGTGTATGCATATGTCATGCTAACATCATCACTATTTATGGGTTTACGAAAATTTAACAAAAATTGATATATCATTGTTCACAAAGAATTATGGTCTTTATACTATAGTTTTGGAATCACATGAAAAAATTAAGAATTTCAATAAATGGTTTGGCCAAATTAGTTTTTATTTACTTTCTTTATTTAGAACCCACTGAAGACACTATGAAATGAAAATCCAAATCTTAGCCAATTGTCCTGATTTTTGGATATGTGTTTATTTTGTTAGTTCAAGTCATCCCATTTCATTTCGGGTTATTTCGATTCTTCGAAATACCCTAAATGTCAATTCTTTCTAATTTGGACCGCTTAAAGGACATTTGGCAAATGAAAACCCTAATATTGACCAATTGTTCAAATTTTTGGATATGTTATCCAATTTGTTGGTTCATGTCACCTTACTTTGTTACATGTTGTTTTGGGTCCCAAAGGGTCACCAAATGATACCTTTGGAAACATGCCAAATTTAGCCCCGAAATGAGCCTGGTTTCATTTTGCACCCAATTTCACTTAATTGATCTTTAATTTCATTTAATTAAATATAGAGTTTCTATGGTATTACACTGTATATCTTATCAATCAAACCCCATCACCTATAATTTCTAATGAAACTCTTTTTAAACTTCTTTATGGCCTTAACCCTTCCTTTACCAATTTGAAAGTCTTTGGTTATTAATGTTATACATCTACTCTTGAACGTAACATATTCAAGTTTGATAGTAGAGCTGAAGCATGTATTTTTCTTGTCATTCCTTCTACTACCAAATGACTTCGATTATACAATATCAAAACAAAACGTGTGTTCATTTCTAGAAATGTTCACTTTTATTAAACCATTTTTTTTCCTTTTTTGTCTTCTTTTCCTACATCTATCACTGATAATGTTTCAGACCTTGTTCTTCCTACTTCTTATTTGATGTCTTTTGATGATCCTTGTCTTCTTTTATCTAATTTTTTTTCCATCAAATCCTTCTTCTTCAATTAATCATGAAGATTCTAATCCAAATACAATAGTTCCAACTTAACATATATCATTACGCCAGTCTTCTTGCAATATTGCTCCACCATTTTAGTTGGAAAATTATAGCTACACCTTACAAAATCTAAAATCAAACTCTACTTTTTCAATTTCTCATCCTTATCCTTTGTGAATAACACGTTCCTTAATAAACCTGTCTAATGCCCACAAAGTATTTGCTACTCAATTAACAAACACCAAAGATCTTAGATTATATAATGAAGTTGTGAAGCATTCATGTTGAAAAGTGCAGTTCAACTTGAAATAGACGTATTACAACCAACTAATACTTGGCTTATTACTAATCTTGCTCCAAATAAACAACCAACTGATTGTAAATAGGTATATAGAACGAAATTTAATGTTGATGGTTCCATTGAGAGATACAAGCCCGTCTAGTTGCAAAATGGTATACTCAACAGAATGGTATTGATTATCTATATACCTTTTCTCCTATTGCTAAAATGACGACTACCCCTTCTTGCACTTGTTGCTTGCAAAAGCTGGCACTTATATCAACTTGATATAAACAATGTCTTCTTGCATGGTGATCTAAACAAAGAAGTTTACATGCAAATTTCTCCAAGATTCAAATTTTCAAATCCTTCTAAAGTGTATAAACTTCAAAAGTCCCTTTATGGTCTCAAACAGGCAAGTAGACTGTGGTATGCCTAGCTCACAAATGTTCTCTTATCTCTTGAATTCAAGCAAGCTCAATTAGATAGTTCTTTGTTTACAAAGGTCTCTAATTCTTCCTTTATTGCCTTACTTGTTTATGTTGATGATGTTGTTTTGGCATCAAATGATTTGGGTCTCATACAAGAAGTCAAGGATTTTCTTCATCAATCCTATAAGATAAAGGATCTTTGTTAGTTAAAATTCTTTCTTGGTTTTGCGATTGCTCAATCAAAAATAAGGAATTCATCTCTATCACAGAAAATATACATTAGATCTATTACAAGACATTGGTTATACTAATAGCAAACTTGTTTTAACACCTATGGTTCCAAATCAAAGGCTTCAAAAGAATATGGTGATTGCCTTGCTAATAGCTCTTCCTGTAGAGTTCTTGTTGGAAAATTATTATATTTGTGCAATACAAGACCTAATATCAGCTTTGTTGCCCAACAATTATGTAATACCCCAGAATTTATACAAAATTTAATAATTTAAAATAAATCTAATAAAAATTTTTTTGAGTACAACAAACCTCGGAAAAATCTATGTAACCATGTTACATGGGACGTACAAGTGGATACATGAAAAGATTGACGAACCAGGATGAAAAATGGAACACCACATAGTGACAAACCATTGGTTACCGTGTTAGTGTCACAGACTACCATGGTAATGCGACTAAAATCCAGAAAAAAAAATAAAGTTTGCTTACCGCGGTAACACTGTCGCATTATCGCAGTAACACATAGAGTACATATGTGATAAGTTGAGCAGGAAACCATAATTTTTGAGTATTCAACCCTGTAGATGCATGCCTTCATCCCAAAAACGCTATCAACTGCCACAGTTCAACTTCCTCCCAATAGTGATTCCAACCCACCCCAGATTTTTTCAAGCTATCTCTCCAGCAAAGAGTGAAGAAAAATCATGTATTTGGGAGAAGTTTAGCAACTACAACATCATTGAAGATTTTAGAAGAGAACTCTATAAATTAGTCCAAACACTCCTTCAAGGCAATCAAAATAAGAATCAAGAAATTGCAAGGTATAATTTGTTATTGTTCAATGAGATTCATGTTTTTAAGTCTAGTGTTTAGTGGTTGAAGTTTTACGCACGAGAGTAAACGAGAATCACACGAACATAATGCAATTTATGGGAATTACATGACTATCGCAATAGTGCACTATTTACATGCACATAATATAGAATACGGTGGCAGCCTACCACGATAGTGCAATGGATGCACAAACTACTACAGTTGTGCGATTAGGGTACTCTAGTTACTATGGTAACACATCTAAGACCATGTTCGTTTTTTACAGTAGCGTGGCTATTGCGGTAATGCGTCAGCTTCTTCTCTTTGCCCCTGACATATTGTTAGCAATCTCGCAAGTGTATGGGATCGTAGTAGTAATACCGGTAAGACCGGATATCGTCCTCAGGGAAAAACACTTGTTTGTGTAAGTTAAAACCCAATCTAACGTTAGTTTTAGTTTTATCAAGACGTTCAATTCAAGTTTATAAGCAATTGTGTAAGCTAAACTCAAATTCCTTAAAAATAGTAAAACTGAAAATAAATTGATTTGGTGACAATATGAAGAAGGACTGTTTGGGTTAGTAAACTCCTTTGTATGTTCTGTAATTTAAT
>JAJIYU010008681.1:0-17775 GCA_030144865.1 Tinospora cordifolia | reverse complement strand
ATATTAAAACATATATTCAATCAATCATCTTCAAAACATCATCACACATGCAAGACTTATTCAAATTAAAATAAAGAAATAGAAGTTAGAAGTCACTTCCACCTTAAATGCATCTCTTCTGCACACCTCTGAAATCTGGCAGAGTTTCGTTACTTCAAGGCTTCAAGAACTCTCAAGAACACTCAAGAACTAAGGGGATTGCCAAAAAGAAGGCTTAGAGAACAAGACGACAATTCAACTCTTGTTTCTTGGGATGAGATGAATTGTGAGCATAGGGGGTGTTTATATAGAGTTCAAAAGGGTAGAGAATGGCGAGTTTGGGGTGTCATCTTATGGGAAACTTGCTAATTCTTCAAAATTTTGTGCCCCCCAACATAGGGGATTAGCAAGTAATTTTTTGGAAATTTTTGGGAATTTAGAAACTGATTTTTTGAATTTTTAAAGTATTTAATCAGATTTTTTTAGATTTTTCATTTATTATTTTCGAAGCCTCGAATCGGGACCGTTAGATCATCTTCGAATCACGCATTCGTATCTCAGATCGGGTGGTTTGCATCTAGGCAATCAAATCTTCCTTGAGCACGGTGTCGGATCTTCGATCGATAGAGATGCGTGTATCTGGGTCGTCCGATTTGCATCAATCACAGCGTTCGATTTGCGATGGATCGAATGCGTCTATCTAGGCCGTCGAATACGCCTCGATCACAGCACTAGATTGCGAACTCATTTTGGCGCGTACAACGTCGGCCGTTGGATCGGGCGGATGAGATCTCAGCCATTGGATCATTCTCGAGCGCCTCACTGTTCACGATCAACGAACTACGTCTGCACCGTCCGATTTCCTCGAGCTTAGCACGGCAGATCGCAAAATCGATCAATGAAACGCATCCCATCCGTCCGATTTCCTTGATCGTAGTATTCGTTCACGATTATTTCAAAGCACCTTGATCTAGACCGTTGGATTGATCGTGCTGATTGTAGACCATCCGATCTGTGGTGATCTAGTGTTCCAGGGCGTTCGGTGCGATCTTGATCTAGGCCGTTGGATTGCAGATCGTGATGATTACCCGATCCTTGCCATTGGATGTAGTTTCTATTATCAAAATCAACTTCTAAAGCTTCTATTATCCGAGTTTTGCCAATTATAAAATCAATTCCACTTCCTAATTTGTGTAGATATGTTTTATTGCACATATCCTTCTATTTTGCTAATTTCCCCCTTTTTTATTCTTTATTTTTTTATTTATTAGATATTTTTCTATTTCCTTAATATCTTTAATGCCAAAAATTAAATAATCTACATTTTTCATTTTCATGTATTTTTATTTATTTCATATTTCATTTTCAGATAATCATTTATGTAATTATAAATTGATATTTATAAGATGTTTTATTTATTTTTAATAAATACACATACACTACATTTTTATTTAATTATATAAATTTTTCTATGTACATATTCCTATAATATGCAGTATTAATATTTATTATGCTAGCACACACCTTATTCATACACATATTAACTATATGTGTATATATATTTTATTTCTATTTATTTATTAAGCAACTCTTTAAATTTCATAATTAATTCTATTAATTTGAAATTTTCATTTAATTATCAAATTAAGGTCTTATTTACCTAATTTATATTATATCTCCAATATATTTTATTTTTCATGTGCCAACCCACAATTTATATCCAAAAATTTCTTAAAGTCTTTGAATTTAATTCACTTAACGTATTTTATTTATTTTAAATTATATGACAAAATTCTGGGGTATTACATAGGTTCATGTGATTCCAAAAGTATATGTTATAATCATAATTCCTTGTAAATAAGAAGATATTAATTTTTATTTAATTTTTGTGAACCCATGAAGTCATGACTACCCTAACATGTGCAAGGCACATGGGTGGAACTCTATGATCATGTGCACCCTACCCTACCCAAAGCTCCATGGGACGTGTCTATCATTTGAATTCATGAAAAGTGATCCCATGTGCCATACAACTGATCATGTATGCCCACACCTACCAAAGGAATGAGATGTCCCATAGGAATTGGAATATCCAAGAAGGGTGATTCCATATACCAAGACAAGTGATCATGTGCACCATGCCCTATTCATGTAAAATCGGTCCATAGGTGTGTGTGTGCGTGTGCACACATGTGAACCAACCGAATTAGAAGGGTTTAAAATCTGAATGAGACACCATAAAACCCTAGCGATCCCACGCTCACAAGACAAAAAAAATGGAAACTTTCTTCTCCCATTTTGGCACCTAAATTAAGTGATTCTCACATACGGGATGCCACCATTGGGTTTAAAACAAATTAGAGAGTTTCCTTAAGCTTAGATATGAATATTAGACTATGTTATGGTGTCCCCTCAAGACTGATAGCTTACTCCCCATGCTTGATGTCCAAGAATAAAGAAATAGAAAACATTCCATGTGTATCTTATGTGATGAGCAAACAAGAGACTAAATAAGAAAGTTTCATGAGCATGAGCTGGTCTAAAAGAAGACCTCCCAACTGAGTTTAGTATGTTTCTAAATCTAAAAATATTCTCTAACATTAATTAAAAAATAGACTAGAGAATCAAATCATGGCTCGTAGGGATATAGTAAGCCTTGGTGGTCCATGAGCCCACATACCCTTTTTAATCCAAACTGTCCCATGAGTGTTTGGAAAGTTGCCCAACTTTGTGAGCCACCCAAGCTGCCCTAGACATCCCCTAAGTGCTCTTGAAAAACTATATAAACCCCCCTCTTGCTCACATTCACCTCATCCCAAAGCAAAGAGTTGTCACTTCCCTATTTGCTTATTTTTGCCCTCTTCTTGGCATCACTTCTCACTTCTCTTTTCTTTTGTGCTCATAAGTAAGAAGCTTCACTTTTAGTATTGTACTGAGTTGATTTGAGTGATATTGTTGGTGTTTGGAAGTGTTAAGACGTTGGGCAACCCTTTCTGAATTTAGGAGAACAACTATTAAGGTGGAAAGGATTTCTTAAACCTGTACTTTGTTATTTTAAATTTCCAGCATGTTCATGCTTGTTTAAATTTTAATTTTCATAATGTTTTATTTTAGTTTCAGCATGTTTAATCATATTTTAATTTTAGTTTAGCATATGTTTATGTTTTAATCACTCATGAGAGCATGTCATGCTTAGAATCCATGTTTAGGATTTAATTCAATGTTTCAAGCATACTATGTGATGTTTTCATGCTTTCTTGGTTGTTTAAAATTCTAAAATTTACATTGTAAATTTCTTTTATGATTTTGTGATCTTAATTATAAGAAATTGAAGATAAGAACCATGTACTGTCATAGTGACCCATATGGGTGCTATGAGTGTTCCTAACACACGCTTGGAGTATATGGTTGCGGGGCACAACTAAGGGATACATAGTATGTGACATCCAATAGAAAGTGACATAGAAATATATTTCCAACCTAAAGAGGGGTATCTAAATTAAGAATATCAAGGCAGTAGAACCTGTATTAGTCTTAATGTCAACTACAACCAAAAAGTTGTGTGAATCATTTAATGCATAAAAGTGTTTGAATTTGGATGTGCTATTGATTTGAAATAGTAACTTTGTTTAATGAATGATCCACTAGGCTGTGTGCTCAACCCTTCCTTTTATTTTTCAGAAAATTGAATTACATGAAGACTATGTATTATTGAAAGTTTACTTTTAGAAAGTTTATATTGTAGGGGCATAGTGCCCCAAATTTTGAATTAAAGACTTCAGCTGAATTTTACTTTTGAATTTTAGAGTTATATACTCAATCTTTGAATTTGATTCAAGAATGTCATCTTTTTATTTTATTTGAATGAATAAAGATTTGAAGCTTTCCTTTATTCACTTGCATTATTTTGTTGAATGTTAAACTCAATAGAAATATATTTATGAGTATTTTAATAAGTGTCAGAATAAAGGAATTGAAATGCAAGTTGTATACTTGTAAATGTAACATAGGACCCAACCCACCTTGTGATTGAGCTTAAACCTATTTCTAGGGGGTTGGGGTGTTACATGGTCAACTCATGCTATATCAACCATCACCTGAAATAGAAAAAGCGGGGTGAGCTCGAGTGCCTAGTGGATTACCCCTATACATCACTAGCATTATACAAACCAGAACACAAAATATGCAAACACTTTCATTACATTAAGGCATTTCAAACACTTCATTTGTCATACTATCGAAACACAGAACAAAAAAAGCTCTAATTCTTGATGTCCACTGTGTGGTTCAAGAGTGAATCTAGGGGTAATGTTTGAGGGATGGTTACCTTTCAGGAGCACAACCTAAGGATGGAATCCCGCAGTGACTCTTTGTCGAAAGACACAATCAGCTGTCGCAGTCAACTTGGGTAGGGACACCCACAATGACGCCTAAAGGCTGGTCATTGCCCCAGTATGTGAAGTTATTAAATCTAAATTTAATCTTCTTTAGTTGCACATTTTTTTCCAATTCACACAGAATCATCATATGTAACATTCAAAGTAAACTAATAAGATATGTTTGATCATTTATGGAGATCAACGCATGAAATGTTTATCTATGCAAGTTATAACACAAGTAACAAAGCATCATGAACACACATCATGTCGTTCCAATCAAGATTAATCAGATTTGCCCTAGCATGCTTCTAAGTATTCATTGAATGTAAACATGTATCATGCTTTGCATTCAAAGTTTAAATAAGGCTGAAGAGTACAAAAATCACACCCACATTGTATCTCTGTTCCTTATGCCTTTGCCCCTTGCTATGCGCACTTTATATCTTCAATCTATAGGGTTTTTATACCAAGGTTTTTGTGATTCTAAAGCATTCAAAATATTTTCAAATCATATATTTCAATCCATAAATAAGCATCACATGGTGTACACTTGACTATAACAGAAGCAAGAGAAATACAAGGTACAAGACAGATTACATATGTGTTTAATGCTTAACTACGCCTACATTAAGCTTAAACATGCATCAAACTAAGGGAAATCCTTATACTTTGAAGATCTACGCTTTTGCTCTTCGCTTCTCGCCAAAACAAGGTCTCATAACCTTCAAATCACTTGTGTCTTAAGGAAAAATGAGTTTACACTTAGGAAAAATGATTTACAATGCTAGAAATCAAGATTTCAAGTGGGGTTTTATGATTTACCTTAGCATAAACAGTCTCAAGCGTGCCTCAATTTGAATCTACCTTTATTGGTGTTGCTCTTTGTGAATCCAAGCTTGAGAATGGGTAGGTAAGGGTTTGAATGAGCTCAAACCACCCTTAGAACTCAAAAAAAATGTTAAGAAATGATAGTAGAAGGTTTGGTCAAGGTTTTGGAGGGAAAATAGTGGGTTTTGGTGCAAGAAATCTAAATTTAGGATTTTTGCGCGAACATTTTATTTCTATAAAAACTCATGAATTACCATGGTCACCTGAAAATTACCATGGTACTTAGTATTACCGCGATAACCGGGCCAATGCTCTTGCTCATTTTTGGGTTTCTTCTACAAATTATTGCAATCACTGTAGAATTACCACAATAAATAGGGTGATGTTTTTCTTTTAGTTTTTTGGGTTTCTCTAGGATTACCGTGGTAATCACATTTGTTTACCGCAGTAACCAATGAAATTTTGGCTTTTTGCGTATTTTCTTTGCCATTTTTTGTGCTTTCTGAATTTATATCATTTTTATATTTATTTTAAGTTTATTTGAACTTATTTTACATGGTTTTCATGTATTTTATTATTTTATTATTTATTTAATTAAATATTTTATTTTTACTGTTGACCAATGACATAGAGGTCTTATAGTCTTTTGGGGTATTACATCACAAGCCTGATAAAAGGAGTTGAACAAGGAAAACATATTGATTTCAGGTAAGATGCTAAAAATACCCTAAGGCCCGGAGACAGAATTTGTATGCCTTAGAATGGACAGAGTAAGCAAACCATAGGACACAAAGCACATCAAATCAAGTACCAATGCATCCTCGCACTGATAAGATGTATCAAAACCTTAGAAAGACCGACTGATGGCAAGGAATGAAAAGAGACATAACCAAGTATGTCTTTAAATGCCTAACTTGTCAGCAAGTGAAGGTAATGCATAGAAAACCCTCTAGAATGTTACAGCCACTCCCAATCCCTGAGTGGAAGTGGGATATCATTTTCATGGCCTTTGTTAATGAATTACCCCAGAACCACAAAGGAGAGATACTATATGGGTGATTGTGGATCGTCTCACTAAGGTGGCACATTTCTCGCCTATTAGATCCATAAACCAAGTTAATAAGCTTGATTAACTCCATGTAAGGGAGATAGTATGACTTCATGGCATGCCTAAGACCATAATGTCGAATAGAGAAGCTAGATTCACATCATAGTTCTAGCAAAGTCTATAAAAGGAGTTGGGCACCAAACTCACGATGATCATCGCTTTCCATCCACAAATTGATGGTCAGTCTGAGAGAGTCATTCAGACACTAGAAGACATGCTTGCATCCTTGACTTCAAGGAAAACTGGAGCAAGTACCTAGACCTGGTAGAGTTTGCCTATAATAACAATTATCAAGCAAGCACAAAAATGGTTACATATGAAGCTCTATATGAGAGGCCCTATAGATCACCAACTTGTTGGGCTGAACTTGAGGATCACATGCTTACTTGGCTAGATCTAGTGGAAGAGATGAACAATCAAGTAAAATAGATATAAAAGAGATTGGCCACAATATAGAGTAAACAAAAGAGTTATGCTATTAAAAGGAGAAGGCCCCTTGAGTTTTAGGCAGATGATAAAGTGTTCTTAAGAATAAGGCCTTAGAAAGGAATCAAGTGGTTTGGATATAAAGGGAAGCTATCATCCAAATTCATCGGCCCATTTGAAGTACTTAGAAGAATCGTAGAATGCGCCTATGCGTTAGATCTACCAAACAGAATGTCCTTAGTCCAAAACGTTTCCATGTGTCGATGTTGAGGAAGTATGAACTTGATCCATTTCGCATAATCCATTGGGAGGAGGTGGACATCCAAGACGATATCACATATGAAGAAGCGATAGTTAGGAACTTCAACCACAAACTACAAAGTTTGAGAACAAAAGACATTCCCTTAGTCAAAGTTCTTTGCAGGCATCATGGAGTGGAAGAGGCAACTTGGGAGTTGGAAAACAAGATGAAAACAAATACCTAGACCTCTTTGTCAAGAATGCGTGACTGGATAGTATCAAAACAAGTAAGTACAAATTCTGAAGATAGAATTTATTTTAAGGGGTAGGTTGTAATACCCCAAAATCTTTTTGAATAATTAAAACAAAAAATAAAAAATTTAAATAAAGTAAAATAGAGAATTAAAAAGGTTTCTAAAATGAAATCAACTCAAAAGAATGTATAAGCAACTTTTACAATAATTACTTACTACCATATGCTATTGGAAAAAAAAAGTAAAATAGAGAATTAGAAAGGTTTCCAAAATGAAATCAACTCAAAATAATGTATTAGCAACTTCTAAAATAATTACTTACTAATATCTGTACTTGGAAAACAAGTATAATAGAGAATTAGAAAGATTTCTAAAATGAAATCAACCCAAAAGAATGTATTAGCAACGTCTAAAACCTTTACTTACTAATTCTTATGCATAGAAAACAAATAAAATGGAAAGGGTAAGAGTTATAGAAAGGTTTCTATAATTAAGACACCCCAAAATTGTCAATTCATGTCCATTAGAACTTTATATAAACCCAAGCGTGAGTACCATTCTCTTTGTCCTAACAAGAACTGGACAAGTCCCTCTTTCTTTCTCTACCTCTTTCTTGGCATCTCTTTTTCTTTCATTAGTTGTTCTAAATAGGTATTAGAGTAGTAGTAATAAAGTTCTACACAAATTGTATGCTAGAAGGAGATTCAATAGAGGAGCTTAAGGATTAAAGCTATTTGAAGTGGAAGTGAATTCTAAATTTTACTTTATTATTTTAATTTCAATAAGATGTTCATGTATAATTATACTTGAATATGTACGCTCCATGTTGAAATAATCATACATACTATGCCTAGATGTCACGTGCTTAGGTTTGTATGAATAAAGATGTATGTTATGTAATGACATAGTCCATGCTATGTTGTTACCTTGCTCACATGTTAAATTTCTAAATCATGTTAGTTTATATTCATGAATGTTATGCTTTACACTTAACAAAAAGATTAATTAAGATTATAACTACGTACTGGCACAGTGTTCCAAAGGAGATTACTGTGGGTGTTCTTAAGATTGAAACAATGGGGTTTGTCTCTAGTTCACATGGGTTAGATCCAAAGTCTTAGATAATTGGTTAAAACCTAGATCCATTGAAAATTGGCAAAAGATTACCCTTTCCTCCTTTGATATGCTTTTTGATAAAAACACCAAGGTCGACCCCTTTTGGTCTTAATTATGACTGTTAAATAAGTAATTGATTGAATCATGTAATGTTTGGAACTATTTGACATGTATGTCTTATTTGTTGAAATAACGACTTAAATATTTAGAATGATCCACTAGGCTTTATGCTTACCCTTCTTTTGTAATACGCCAACTCCCTAGAAATAGGTTTAAGCTCAACCACAAGGCGAGTTGGGTCCTATGTTACATTTACAAGTACACAACTTGCATCACTTTTTGTTATCTCAAGTCTTATTATTTTTCAATGAGCACACAACCCAATTATTTAACTTTAAATTTAATAAGACTATTACAATAGAGATAAAAGAAATATTAGTTTTTTATTTACTTAATAAAATAAAAGAGTACATACTTTAAACTCTTATTTATTCAAATAAGTAAAGGATTGCATGCTTTAATTCAAATAACTAGAACTTGAAAAAGACTCTTAAAAATTGAAATAAAATTCAATAGAAGTTAAATGAATCTAAAATGGACAACATGCCCTTACATTAAAAAAATATAGAAACTTTCAAAATGTAGCTACTATCATATTTCCATTGCAAAAAATCGCACCTACAACAAAGTGCAATGTTCGTTGTTATACCCATACGACAACGTTCATGGTGTTGTTAAACGGTTGACTACTTTTAACAATGGTCACGAGCCTGTTGTTGTAAAGCATTGTGTATCGGTCTGATAGTGAGGTTATAACAACATTCGTCCGTTGTTAAATGATTTAATCTTTTAAAACATATTTGATAACGGTTACAATGTCTGTTGTTGTAGAGATATTATAACAATAGGCGCATGTTGTGGAAAACCTAACCTTTAACAACGGTCATGTGCGTGTTGTTGTAATGCGTTGTGTATCGTTCTAAAGCTGAGGTTATAACAACGTTCACACGTTGTTAAATGTTTCGTTCTTTTAACACATATTCGACAACAGTCATAATGCCTGTTGTTGTAGACGTGTTATAACAACGGGCGAATGTTGTGGAAAACCTTACCCTTTTAATCTTTCAACAACAATCATTTGCACATTGTTATATCATGTATCTTACAAAAAAAACTGAACGTTGTCATATGTTTTATTTTTTTTAATGGTAAAATTATTTTAATACAATATATATTGCAAATATTTACCTGTATCAAATCCATAATATTAAATAAGCATTATTAAACATTATTAAACATTTAGAATAAAAAATTTCATAATGTTAAACATATATATACAATCCATCAAAAAGTGTAATATAATTGTTATTACACTACTTATCGTTATTAATTAATCCTAATAAAAAAATAAAAAAGTTCTTAAGCAAAAATGCCTCTTGAAAGATCATCATGTCTCATCTTGATACACAATCCAAGCATATAAACTCAAGTTCTCCATTGTTCCAATCTTTATATATATACCTACATCAAAAAACAAATGAAGTTAATTAGATTAATTTTTTTTAACAAATAAGAATAAGAGCTAAAGAGCAATTGTAATAGTTCAAGCAACTCAATATATATCTAACAAAAGAACAAAACAAAAAAAGGATACTATGCATAGTTTTACATGATCCATAGAACACTTAGCCCCAATAGGGGGTTGGACACCTAGACCTAGCTATATATTAATTTTTCTTAAAATTAAAGCATATATATATATATACGTGAAAGCTAGAGATGAAATTTCACATTGTTTATTAATCTTAAACCAAAAGCTATAATAATAATCAACATTGTTTATTTTAACCAAAAGCTATAATATTAGTAATCAACAAACATTATAAATCATGAACGCGAAAGACTAGATACCTTATACTAAAGAAGAAGAATAGTAGCCCTGAGGAAAAGAATATTAACTGAAAAGCGAATACTTACTTCACCCGCTTCTAAAGTTTTCTTTTTTGTCATAGTAGCTATAGAAGATATAATATGCTCGTTGAAACAAAATGAAAATGAATTAACTAATTATTTTAGATGTAATAAATAACTATCATATCACAAAATTCAATCAAGAAAAATGAATAATGAGTTATATTAAAGAACTTAATGCTTACATTATTCACAAAATAATGCAATTCAGGTCAATCCTAGCACAGTGTTCCACGTTTCCATCTCCAAATGTTGGCGCATTCATAGGCTCATGTGTCAAGTTTATACTTTCCTCATATGCTTGTAACTCATGAAAACCTCTTGGAGGAGCTCTCAAAATGAAATACCAGTTAGATGTTTCATTTTCTCTAGAATAGAAACTTGCCTTACTTGTGATGCAAGAATAAATGGATCCTTATCAAATTGAGATTGTCCCTCATGAAGATTGACTAATCTAAATCCTTCTTCTTTCTTGACACCATTGACAATATTAACCCAATCGCATTTAAAAATAGGCACATGAAATGTATGATAATCAAGAATTATGATATCTCTTAAGACTCCATAATAAGTTACCTCCCCAGATTATTGTGATTGATCTTTTGCACTAGACCTACAAAGAGTTATTGCTTCAACTGAAACACCATTATTTTGTTGGGATTTTTGTGCATCTTTTGTATGAAAATGGAGACTGTTTATTACATATCCCTGACACAATAATATTTGTTCCCTAGGCCCCAGTGTGAGCCATGTTAGCTTACTAGAAACATTGTTATGTCCAACAAGCTCCTTAATCTGATCATATAGCAAAAGAATATAATGAATACTACTTTGCTAAGATAAATGGAAATGCATGTTGAAAATTGCTTGTTTACCTTATCATGAATCCATCTATTAAATTGATCCATGTGTCTTTTATACAACAAATGTTCATTCCTTAATAATCTTCTAGCTGAATGTCGAAGTTCATTCAAGTGCATTCTAATAAACAACATAAAGTTAGCTCCAACTTGAACGAAGCACTCAGATATTCATAAATTATATATGGATTATAAGAACAATATACTTACTCTATGTAAGGTTAAACTTTTAAACTATTTAATAAAACATAACAGTGAGCAATATCCAAGATATCAAATAGAAGCACAACTTTCTTTTTACTAAGAATTGGGTAGCCCTCCAATTCTATTTCAATTTCTCCATCTTCATTTTCAACATCTTCATTGCGTGTTGATCGAATCCCACCTCACGTGTTTTCTCTATATATTTGCTACAAAATATGGTACACTCATTGGCAAGATATCGTTCAACTATACAACCCTCTAGTTGTGCACGATTCTTAACATAACCCTTTCTCACTTTCATGAATCTAAAACACCACAAAGATTAGTACATTCAATTACTTGGTAAGCAATGGACGAAGATACATATATAATAAAGTAGCTAAACACATTAAATTGATACATATTCTACCTCTCAAATGGATACATCCACCAATATTGGACTGGACCACCCAAAAAAGCTTCTCGTCCCAAGTGAATTGTTAAGTGAACCATAATATCAAAAAAAGATAGAGGAAAGAACCTTTCAAAAATGCACAAAGTTTCGGCTATTGAATCATCTAAGTCCAATAACAAATTTCAATCAATGATCCTATCACAAAGTACATTAAAAAATCTACAAAGTCATGAAATTGCATATCTTAGACCATTTGGTAGAACTCATCTCAAAGCAACAGGCAAAATTTGTTGCATTAATAAATTACAATCATGTGACTTCAAGCCAAGTATCTTACATTCTTTAAGCGACACACAATTTCCAATGTTAGACCCATAACTATCAGGTAACTTCAAATTTACTAATCTTTTGCAAAAAATTTGTTTCTCTTCTTTTGAAAGAGTGTGCATTGCAGCAGGTAAATATAATCAATCTCCTCGCTTCTCAACATGTAACTCAGTCCTAATATTCATGCATTCCAAATCTATACGAGCATTGAGTCCATCTTTTGATTGCCTTTCACATCTAGAAGTATGTGAATAATACTATCGCATATATTTTTTTCAATGTGCATCACATCCAAATTATGACGTAAAAGCAAGCTCTACATAAATTTGATTTAATTACTTCATATATTATGAAATCGAATGAATCCATACTATGTTTTACAAAACAAATGAATTTAGAGTGCAATGACACAAATTTGTAAGCATACCTTCCAATATGGCAATTCAAAGAAAATTGACTTCTTCTTCCATGTCTGTTCCTCCTCTTTTGTCTTTCTCTTCCTTTTTTTACACTGGCCCCAGTCATTTACAATATTTTCTACCTTTGCAAGAATTGTCACTTGTAAACCACTTTGGTTTTCCTCATAGCTCTTATTTACCATTAAACCAAGCTCTTTTTTTTTCGATATGGATGGCCACGAACTAAAAATCTTCTATGACCCATGTATAAGAATTTTCGACTATAACACAACCATTTAGAGCAAGTATCCAAGCGACAAATAGGACATGCAAATCTTCCTTTTGTAGACCACCCAGACATATTTGCATAAGCAGGAAAATCATTTATAGCACACATTAAGATTGCTCTTAAGTTAAATTTTGATTTTGTAAATGCATCGTACATGTCAACTCCATTTGTCTATAACAATTTCAAATCGTCTATTAAAGGTGCTAAGTAAATATCTATATCATTTCCTGGTTGTTTTGGCCTAGGAATGAGTAATGTCAACATTAAATTATCCTTCAACATGAACAACCATGAAGGCAATTTATATGTAACCAATATTACTGGCAAGCAATTGTACCTCAAACTAAGGTCTTGAAAAGGATTAAAACCATCTATAGCCAAACCAAATCTAATATTTCTAGGATCTAATGCAAAAGATTCATCATTGTCGTTTATAGTTTCTCATCCAGGTGAATAAACTAGATGCCTCATTTTCTCATATGTACTTTTGTTATTTTGATGCCATGTCAATTGTTCAGCTATTTCAGCCACTCCATGCAATATTTGAAGTCTTGGAATTATTGGAAAATAATACAACACTTTCTTAGGGACTTTAGTCTTTTTTTGAGTGTGCTTAGATTTTCATTTAGACGAACCACATTTGGGGCATATATCTGCATCTTGTAGCTCATTTCTAAATAAACAACAATCATTAATACAAGCATGTATCTTCTCATACCCAAGATCAAATGCCTTTAGAAGTCTTTTTGTTGCACATAAAGAACTAGGAAGAGTATGATCAGATGGAAGCAAATCACCAACAATCTTAAGCAATTCATTAAACCAAGTGTCTGATAGACCATATGAAGCTATTAACTTGAATAAAACTATTGTTGCTGAAATTTTAGTATGTTCCAAGCAACCAAGACATAAAGATGTCTCTACCTCTGCAACTAAATGTGTGAGGTCTTCCTCTTTAATTTCATGTTCATTCTGTCTATCATGATCTTTTTGAATATCTACATGGTCCTTATACATTTTGTATGTATCATTCATGGGTATATCTTTGGAGATAGAACCACATGTTTCAAGCCTTTCTCCATGAAAAAATGAATTAGTATGTGTAGGATCCATACCTTTTATGACTAAATGCTCATATACTAAATCATAATGGTGGCGATCCAATTTTTTGCATTTTGTACAAGGACATGATATTATGTCCATATTTCCTAAACTTGCACATGCAAAATTGATAAATTTTCGAACACCATGTCTATCCTCTTGAGACAACCTAAAAAAAAAAAGAAAATTACTTAAATTTCGAATAATGCAAGCAAGCAATAAATAATGCTATCTTATTTTAGATGTGAGAGTTAACCTTGAAATATGGACCCATTTTTTATCCATGTGTAGCTAAATATATCAATTCCTAAATAAAAGAACAAAAATAAGTCAATAGCAATAATGAATAAGTCATCCTTAGCAAAAGTCAACAGCAAATAACGAATAATAATAACAGAAGAACAACAACAGTTATCAAACCTAGAAGCAGAGATTTTGTACCCAGCACAAGCAGATGACTGTGTTGATTCTGTAGCTATTTTGCAACGATTCTACAAATAACAAATGACGATTATCAAAAGAAAGACAAACAAATAAGATCGATGAACTAAAATGCACGAAGAAGAAGACCAATCGTTGCAAGTAGAGATTTCGTTCCCAAATGCAGAAGCAAATATTTCATTCCCAAATACCCAAAGAAGAAGAAGAACAACAAATGAATAATGCACGAAGAAAGATTTCAGGACCCCTTCCCTAGGGAGAAGGACGAACCGACCGACACAGTGTTCTAACAAACCCATTCCCAAACTAAGTTTGCCCAAAACACTGTTAAGCCTCTTCACAACACCATATATAACACTATCAGAGTAATCATAATAAATGCGAAAGCAACTAAAACAAATAAGTATAGTAGAATTTTTTTTATACAAATATTAATTATATATACATTGTCCTAAATGTAGTAGTAGCGGAATGCCTAATTCAAAATATCTACAATATTTTCCTCACTTCCTATACATTATACTAACTCTCAAAATAGTAAACCATGTGAGAAAACCTACCGAAGTAAACGCGGTGCACTCTACGCAATGACCACTTTCTTCCCCTTATCCACAAAAAGAAGAACTTGAAATATTAGAGTAGTGAGCCGATTCTGTCCACATCGACTCAGTGAGTAATGTAACCTAATCTATAACTTAAAACAAGAATTCTAGAAAAGCAATGTCATGTATGAATGCACAATAATAATAATGCGAATGAATGCAATAGTTAATGAATGCTAAATCCACTATGCAGTTGTGCACCTTCCATTTTGAAACCAGTTTTAATGCAAAAAACACATAAATCCACCCGAGCGGAGGAACCCAACTGTTAGGCGTATAGGTGATGACCCCAATCTGGGCCCACAGAATCCCCCTCAAGGCACTCTATGCTAGGTGGTCACTAAATAATCTAGGAGAGCCTCAATCGATAGATCTGGCCTGACCGCACCCTTGGATGCGACAGCCACTCATACTTAATGCTCTACCACATTCAATACCCTAACCCACACCCGGACCTCGATATTTGGTGCACATTCTTCATTTAAATCACATTTAAAGATTGCAAATGCATTTCAATATGTAAGAGCATTTTATTTATAATAGTCTCGACCTTAGCATATGGACGGTGATCTCAAAGAGTCTACAGTGCGATCCTCAAATGCTCAGTGTGTTCCTCCCTAGTCTTCGAGTAAATGAGAATGTCATCAATAAAGATGATGACAAAGGAGTCAAGATAGGGGTGAAACGCTCTCTGGATCAGGTCCGTGAACATCGCAAGGGCATTTGTCACGCCAAACGTCATGACTAGGAACTCATAGTGCCCATAACGAGTTTGAAAGGCAGTCTTCGGTACATCTTCCTCCCTGACACTCAGCTGATGGTACTCGGATCTTAAATCTATCTTTGAGAATACAGTGGCACCTCTGAGCTGGTCAAACAAATCGTCAATGCGGGGAAGAAGATACTTATTCTTTACTGTCACTTTATTCAACTGCCGATAGTCGATACACAAATAGAGGTTTCCATCTTTCTTTTTCACAAACAGCACTGGAGCACCCCAGGGTGACATAGTAGGGGTAATAAAACCCTTACTCATCAGTTCCTCTAGTTGGACCTTCAATTCCTGCAATTCTTTAGTCGTCATTTGATAAGGAGGGATGAAATGAGCGATGTCCCTGGAATAACCTCAATAATGAAATCGATTTCCTGTTTAGGAGGCAAGTCGGGTAAATCCTCATGAAACACATCAAGAGAATCTCTAACAATAGGAATCTCATCAATAGTTGTCCGTGAAGGTCCTCATCTATGGTGGTTAGACTGGCTAGAGTATCAATCTCATACTGAGTCGCCATTCTACCTTGGGTTCTTGATCTATTAGAGGCACTACCCTGAAAGATAATAACAAGTTGCCCTGGTATCTGAAATATGACCCTCTTGGCAAAACAGTCGACATGTGCACGGTACAGGATTAGCCAGTCCATTCCTAGTATAGCATCAAACTCTAGGAACTCTAACACCCGAAGGTCAACAATGGTCTTCAAGTCACCCAACCTCAACACGCAACCCTCACAAATCAGGCTAGGGTAAATACGTTCCCCTGCTGCAATACTCAACATGAGCCAGGTGGGTGACCTAAGGGTTTTAAAACCCAATCTGTCTATGGCGTGTCCAGAGACGAATGATAGGGTAGACCCAACATCAATCAACACATATAAGGTAGAATCTAAAATAGAAACAGTACCTTCTACCAAAGTCATGGTAGCCTCTAGATCAGGCTGTGTTATGGCCTGCGCTCTCCCTCAAGTAACAGTAGTGGTAGGTACACTGGAAGCTGGAACAAGCATAGGGCACTCAAATCGTCTATGACCTGGCTGATCACACTGTTAACATATAAACCAACATCCCTACATAGCCTGGTATGTCTGGGTCGGCCCATAACCTCTATGTCCTGAATCTCAGCCCCTTCCTTGACCTCTACTTCGGGCCCCATAACGAGTCAGTGGTTGTTCCACCGGTTGATATGTCTGAACTGGGGTGGCAGCAATCAAGACTAAGGAAGATGGTTGACTCTGCTCCCCTCTGGACTGTCCTCCCAAGTACTTCCTCTTCCTTGGGTATCTAACTGCTCGAGCTCCACCTCGATAATCTCTTGGAGTCAATGACTGGGGCTGTAACTGCTGTTGCGACTGTACTGTGGCACCCTGTACTATCTAGACCATCGGGAGCTCATCTCTCCCATCAGTCTCGAACTATAGTGCCTGCCTCTGAATGGTCTCAAGAGTAGCCTCAGTAGCTTTTGATGTCGCCTGTCGAATGATGGCCCTCAGCCCTCGGCGGGAGAATCCTGCTCTCTCCCTCGGGTTACCCACTAACTCGGGTGCATACGCCTCTAGTCAAAGAAATCTGTGGGTATACTCCTGTACCGACATGTCCTCATGTCATATGGTCAGAAACGCCACCTTCTTGTGTTCCCTCGCTGTCTCAGGAACATAAGCGGTCAAGAATAATTCTCAAAAATGGGCCTATGTAGTAATCTGACCCTCTATAGTCTGAGTGGCCTTCCACCAGATTGCGGCCTAGTCCTCAAGCATATGTGTAGCAAAGTGCACTTGGTTCTCCTCTGACAACTTCAACGTCTCAGTGTTCTTCTCAATGTTGCAAAACCAGTTCTCCTCTACGTCAAAAACTTAGACCCCCATAAAACTCCATGGGTCTCAAATCTAGAAACTTCTTCACAAGGCGATCATGAGTAGCCTCATCTCCCTGTCTTACTGGAGCTACCTCTGCGTGGTCTACAACTCTCTCAGGTACAACTGGTACAGGGGGTGCTACTGGCTCAACCCTCTATCTCTCAGCGTCAATCTTATCTAGTCTCTCTCTCAATAAGGCTGTCTCGGTCTGAGTAGCTTCAGTAGACG
>JAJIYU010008680.1:0-17747 GCA_030144865.1 Tinospora cordifolia | reverse complement strand
TATATATATATATATATATATTGTTGTAAAACTATAATATGACTCAAAACTAATAGGTTACAAATTCCTAAAACCAACCCAACTGAACCCAACCCTACCCATAAAAGTTGGATTGCTTAGTAGGATGAATAACCTAGATAGAACTTTTCAATTTATTGAAGAGGTTGGGTAGTCTATTGGAACGCAAGTTGTCTTAGGCCCCTAGATGTCCTTTTGATTTCTTTATTTTTATATCAACATCTTTTATTTCCTTTTGACATTTATAAAATTTTCTTTATTCCTTCAAAAAAAGGAAAAAAATTGCAAAAGGTAACTCTATTCTAAATTTTAATCATATTTTGTTTGCAATTTGGGTATCGAGTACCAAATTGAGGAAAGGGTATCATTTTGGGGGATGGCTATATAAAAGGGAAAATGTTTTGTGTATTTTGTAGCTTGTATGTATGGCCTTGATAGCTCATCAAGCAACCCAATTTTATTACATTAGTATAATAGTTTCTGTTTCGAAAAACAAAAACAAAAAAAAATCTAAATCTTAATCATGGATCTCATGTCCCTTTACTTTTTTGTGATTTAAAAGCCTTCTCACTGGTCAAGAGCATATTAAAAAGTTCTGGTATGTGACTTTCATGACATAATCAATTTTATGCATGCTCAAGTCAAAGTATAGCTAATGGCTCAGAGGAGTAGTTGGCTAAATTTGGACTTAGAAGTGTGGGTGTTCATTGTACGTTCTTGATCTCGAAAATCATCTTTCTTTTCTCATGTAGAATGTATTCTTAGGATATTCAACTAGACACAAAAGCTTAATTTAATGGCATATACAATGCACAAACCTAGACATGAGTTTGAGCCTATCTGCAAATTACCATTAAGATATAATTCAAATTGCATATTGAATCCTAGTAGCTAAAATCTTTCAATCAAGGTGATTTTGTATTTTTTGAAGGCTCTAAACACTTAAAAATTGATAAAAATAATTGCACATAAGAAAGTTGAAGAGTGGCATCTTGGGGCCTACCTTGCATTTTCTAACTCAGAATTATGGTTCATAGACCATGAAATTTTGAATATAAGTTGTTCCAAACTGGACTTTTTAGCAAGATTCTATAGATTTTCTTATTGGTTTTGAATTTTCTATTTAACTTTTAAAGAATTTAAAGGTCTTGGATCTGTTTTATTTTTAGAATTTGGCTTTTCTTGAGGTTTATCGTGGAGGCTTTAGCTATTTATTTGTAAAATGTCCTGATTTATTTATTCAGGTGCGGTATCGAAAGTGATAGTGATGCAGAGGATCATGTGCATGCTGAAAAGCTTCGCCATGTGAAAGCAGTTCTTGAAGAGGTTTGCTTGTCCTAATATTGAATCTTTATAATTTTGACTTTTTTTAATGTAAAGAAATGAACGAGCTGGAGCTACTCGGTGGATATTTCTGACAAGTATCCTGGGTTAAAGGGTTGTGTGTGTCGTTTCTCTTCAATTCAATACCTTAATGCTTACAAGTGATAACCATAGTGAAGCGATAATATAAGAATTAACGAGTTTCCGATTATCTTAGGTTTACACTAGGGATTAGTTTTGGACCCTTTCTCTTTCATGCTCTAGTTCTGGATGAATAGGTAACCATAGTCGATTACATTTTTCTATAAATAATGTTTGATATGATATTGATTGATGTAACCATCTCAGAAGTTACTAAAAAATTAGATATTTGGAATGGAACTTGATAGTCCAAATTTCTTAAAGTTAGTTTAGTTAAGATTAAAAACATGGAATTTTAATAATGTGGGCAATGTGTTTGGAACTTGGGTTCTTCAATGAAAGGAGCGAAATGCTAGGATCTTTGAGGAAAAGAGCTGTCCTTCAATTTAGATTTGGGAGGAATATTTGTCAGTAGCCTCCTTTTTGGATTAGTAATAACTCTTTATCCTTGGGGTATTAAATTTCGGAGTGGATGTGGGTCTGGGGGAACATTGTGTAATTGGTGCTGGGAGTTTGAGGTTGGCCCTGATGGTTGGGTTGGTCTCTTTCTCGCTCTTGTAATTTGCTTTCTTTCTTATCAATAAAGTTCTTTGTTTTGTTTAACAAAAGGATTGGGGAGATTAGCAATCATTGGACTCTTTTTGTGCTATTTTTTGATACTTGTAAATTCATATCTAGTAATGCTACCGTTCTAAATGATTTCCCCACATGATTGGTGGGGAAATCAACAATTGCACTCCTTTGTGGTATAGTTTGCATTCTTCCACTATCATCTTATTATGGTTAACAACCTTGTCATTGAACCTTCTTGTTGTTGGTCAAATGGTTTAAAAATTTCCTGACGTTTGGTGAACTTCCACAACTTATTTTCTTTTTATTATTTTTATTTTTTTACCAATGAAGCCGGAAGTAGATGTAAAATTGAAGTTACGAATAATTGCTGAAATGATTTGACCAATTTTAAGAAATTTAATAACGTTCGACAGTATTTTCATTTTTAAGTTAATTCGACAAAATTAATAACATTCAACATAGAAGTAAACAATTTTTTGTTAATGGAAAACAATTAACACTAATAATTATATATTATTTTCAATTGCATCAGTTCTGAAATTTTAACATGCTAAAGAATTATAGATTGTTTCATATGCTTTACCAACAAGATAAGAAAGGAAGCAAATAAATAAATAACGCTAAAATAAAATAAAAGCTTAGAAATAAATTAGAAGTGTTCTTAAAGCTGTTTTCTTTTGGTTATCTCTAAGAAGATTATATTGAAAAATTACACTTATATAATAAATTACTAAATTAATCTAAGCATGGTAGAATCCAAATTAACACATAGGTCGAAAGACAAGACACCACAAAAATATTAAAACAAAGAAAAATAAACTAAAACCAAATGTCATCATCTTAGATTCATCAACTCAATGAGATTAGTTTTGCGTGATGTACATTAAACATGGTAAATGGAAAAACATGTTTCAAATCATTATATTTGTATTTCTATTCATAAAAATGTTTATTTTAAGTTTTTCTTTTATCATATCTAGTGATAATTATGTATATTCCGACATTTATAAGAAAAATCTTTTGACTTCTTTAGGATGGCAAATTTTGACAAAAAATTTTCAAGATTTCTCAAACCTCTTTGAATTAATTTGAATTTTTTGAGGTAAAAGTTTTTGGCAAAGTTGAAGTTTCAAACCTTGGTTGGCCTAGGTATCAATTGCCATGTTATGTTGTTTGGCAAAAACTTCGACTTTCCTTCTATCAAGTTTTGGTGTCTTGATCCTATCCTAGTGTTCAACTATTTTAATGAAGTTCATGGGCTAAGACTTGACTAGGATGGTTGTTGATGCCAGGGCATTTACTGCATTGCTTTCATGTTCTCTTGTTCGTTGTGCTATGTTTTGGTTGCTGGCTGTTTCATTTCAAATCGAGGTAGGTGTTCAGGTTCTACCCAAGAGGTCAATTATTCCAATTGTGTGGACATGTTTGCTTTTATTGAGGGATTGTCTTGCCATGATTACTGATCAAGCAACCCACCAAAGCACCCATCATGATGAAGGTAGGACCAAATTTAGTAACAACATGCTCAAGTACCAATTAGTCTCCTGAACCATAATCTGTCAATAGATTGATTGTTGACACTCATCAAGCTTTGCTTTAACCTAAGAGAGTGAATGACTCAATGTCCTTGGAAGTAAATTTTTAGGAGGGCTTCAATCGAGTAGGGTTGTAATAGGTTGGGTTGGGTCTACTTTGAGCCAAAGCTTAACCAAAACATACACAAAATAGTTCATGTTGGGAAAATAAAACCTAACCTGAAGCAAACTAACTCCTTAACCACTCAATTTAATTTGGGTTGGGTTGTGTTGGTCATTTGGGTTTGGAAGACTATAATTTTATTTATTTATTTAGTTTGAAAATTGGTTTGAATTTTAGAAGAAAAATAGTAAGAAAATCTAAGATGGAGAAGAAGAAACAAAGCAGAAAAATAAATTGAAAAGGATGAAGAAATAAAGAAGAAAGGTTGAGCAGTTTGATGTAGAAAGCAAAACAGCAGCTATTTGGGTTTGAGAGTTTAGGGGTTTCCTTAGTTTCATGGTTTGGTGGCAACACAGGATTAGGGATTTAAGGGTTAATGTTAGGTTTGGCTTGAGATGGGTTGGATTGGGTTCTAAGGATGGGGATTTTTCGAACCTATTGAAACACTTAGATCAACCTAGTCCAACCCATTGATTGTGTTTGATTCAATTGAATTGGTTCACACCCTAAATCGAGCATCCACAATGATGAAACTCTTGTAGATAAGTAGCTTTCTCAATAGCACTAAGGTGATGAACAACATGGGAAAGCTCATATGGCTTAGGCCTTGAGCATTACACTATGCAGTCACTCGCAACATGAGCTTTGCAACTACCACCATATGCTTGTGTAATAATTGCTCAAGACCGTAGAATACTCGAGGATTGAGGTTGGTGGCTGATGTTTAATATCAAACCCTTGAGCAATTGACTCCATGAGTAAGTTGACTTCATCCATTTGAATTGACCAGCCCCTTAGGATTGTAACAAACAATTGTTCCTTTTGAAACTAACTAAAGCATCAGAGGGGCTTTGGTTGGAATTGCACTTGTGTCACTTAGCCTCTAAAGGTGCTCACTTAATTTTGTAGGTTAAATTGCTGCATTAAGCATGACATGTTGAGCTAATTTACTCGGTAGACCATGCTGAGTTGGAAAAAAAAAAATGAAACAACGAAACAACTTAGGAGAATCATCTTTGTGCGCTATGTGAACAATTTGCTAAAACAAGTTTAGTACTCACCAGCAAAAAAATGGCTAATCAATTGGTATTAAGATTCTGTCAAAATGTATTTCTCCTCTATTATGTTGTTTGTGCTATTAGGATTCGGGAAAAGAGGAACTTATTTTCTTTTTGACCTAGTGAGGTCTAGCTGCTGATGGGAAAAGTAGGGCAAGTGAAGTACCAACCAAACCAGGCCATGCTTGACTTGTGTACACATGCGTAGTTTGAATTTTAATATTATTTTCGGTAGCCTGATGACCTCAAGATTGTTTAATGCAAATTTTAGGTAACCTGATGACCTCAACATTGTTTAATGCAATTGTTTTATGCTTTCTCCTTATGTGGTCCTATGAGTACTGCTTAGATTTGCTTGGATTAAGGTTTTCAATGGAATCATGTGTCCTTCAATATGAATTTTATGGGTCTTTTTTGGTTCTAAAGTTGAAACGATTATGAAATTTCTAACGGGAAGCATAGTAAATCAATTTTACCTGTAAAAGCTGTTGAGTAATTGCGAATTGCTGACCTATGTTTCTAGATGTACTATTATCTTCTTTAGAAAAACTTAGGGCTAGTTAGAGTTTATATGTCTTCTAAACCTTGTATCAATCACAAGGGGGAATAAATAAAAGACAAAAGGAAAAAAAAAAAAGATTGGAAAATACTATAATGACTGCAGCACTTGCTTATATATATATATATATATATATATATATATATATATATATATATATAATTGCAACATTAGTAACCATTGGATTGAGAGGCGATGTGAATCTTATGTACTCCTTCATTCGATAGTTATAAATGCTGCAGTTGCATTGCAAATAAATATCTTCTCCTTTTATGTTGTAATAGTTCAACTAGTTTAAGTACATTATGCACACTATGGATTTGCTTGGTGAATTACGTAGGATATCAAATAAGTTGGATAGTTTTTTATTGAATTTTTTGAGTTTGTTTTGATCTGCTTGAATGCTTAAAATCTCCTAGAATTCTTGGGAAGTGCATGCATTATTATCAATTCTCCTCCTTTTTGTTTGCTAATCTTATAATGCATTGGTATTCAGGGTGGACATTTTTCTGGTATATACAGGAAAGTCCAACTAAAGCCTTTAAAGTGGGTTAAAGTGTTGAAAGATAATGGTGAAGGTGAAGAAGAGCGTCCTGTTGAAGCTCTTATGGTTCTCAAGTATGGAGGTGTTCTTACCCATGCTGGAAGAAAGCAGGTTGGTCTTCACTCCTTTATATTCCAAAATATGTGGAAATATAATTCTGAAATTACCTGTTCTGCTTAAAATGTTCATCATATTTATTTGGCGTTAGTTGGCTCCTGTATATGCCGCTTACTCAGTTTTATTTTTACTTGTATATTTATGCAACAACTTGGAGTTTTTTTTTAATTAAATAAAATTGTTTGGGGAATTGATTCATATGGTGGTGTTGTCCTTCATTAATGGCAGCTTCACATTTGAGTTTTGATATTGGCATTTGGTATTTGGTATCTTTATTGAATATTTTCTTTCTTGCAGGCGGAAGAACTGGGTAGATACTTTAGAAACAATATGTATCCAGGTAATTTCTTCATAAAATCTGTATTTTATATTTACAAATAAATTTTCCTTTGGAAATTTAAATCTAATGATATGGGTTTGTGACTATGTTATCTAGATTCTCTACTTTAGGTAGACGTGTTCATGTCAGACACATTATGATATGACAAGGGATTTGGGATATATGTCCAACACTTCTAGATTTTAGAATATTAATACATATTTTCTCCAATGAAAAGAAGAGATAACACTGAAGAATATAATTGTTAATAAGTGAGATTCACTTTAATGGAATGAATATGATAAAACAAACAATAAAACAAGTAAGGAGAAAAAAAATTTTTGAAAGAACAACACACATTATAGACATCTAGATGTATACCTTTGTCTAACACTCATACCTAAGCATGACATTGCTTTGTGATGCGTACATACATTTTGATCTTTATGCATGTTTACTTAATTTAGTTCATGTGCATATGGTTTTTCTTTTTTTTTTTCCTGTTCATTTATCCAGACATGCATGCACGACTTTTGTTTATTATTTAGTTCTTTTAGATTTTTGTTTTAGACTATATGGGCAGTGGAGTTTAATATATGAGCTGCATAAGTGGGAACATCCAAATGACAACAAATTAAAGTTGAAGGTTTGAAACATCCTAGCCAGCTGACTTTGTGTATGGAAAAGGCTTAGTTGAGTTGTATAGAGAAATATCGTAAATATGAAAACTAAGTTTTCATTAATAAGAAAGACGATGCTAAGAGATTTTAGAAAATCAAGTAATTCCTCAAACAATTTTGTAGTTTATCTAAGGATATAGAGGTCTAGTAGTTGAAGAAACTGTGAAAAGCCATTCTTCAAGTATATTATTAGGAATGGGAACATGGGCTACACATTTCAGCTTGGCCTTATTTGATCTAGTTCCTTGTGCTTGAACTTTGTCTTAAAATCTTAGCTGGGCTAACCAATCCGAACTCAATGATAATGGAGATGACCTAGATTCTTTAGTGCAAGACTCGAAGGAGGACTCACAAGATTTAATAAATGATTTTGTGGTCAAAGGCCACTGCGAGGTTGAATTAGGTGACAACATATTTGTGTAGGGCTGCTCACACCACAATGACTGGGTATGCTAAAAAAAAACTCTCTTTAGATGCAATTAGTGCTATTCCAAATATGAGGACTCCTGTTTCTCCTATTATATCTCCAACTAATAAAAGAAATGCAAGCAACCAAATCAGCCCATCCCAAAACTGTACACTAGACAACAACCTTTCTCACGTTTGATTCTCCATCTCACCCCTAAATTAAGCAACAAATTTCCACCAGCATAATCTAGCAATTTTAATGATGGTTTCGGGCTCCAAAAGGAAGTTAGAGACTTAGAAGAGTGGGATTGTAATAGAGAAAGCTTAAAGGAGTAGTGTTAACATACCTGGATACCTGAACTCAAAGGATCCATTAGCAGATTATATGAGGAGAATGGATCTAAAGATACAAAAAGTTGAGAGAAGGAAAGTATTTGAACACATCCAAAAGTTCCAAGGACTGGAAAATAGAGATTTTCTAACTATTGGATCTTCCAAAAGGAAGGAAAACAACTTGCCAAATAAGGATAATGTTGTGGAATATTATGGACTTGGGAAATGCTTAGAAAAGAGGATTGATTAAGCGACAAATTAAGAAAGTTGCACCACATCATTGTTATTCAAGAAATGAAGAAACGAATTTTTGTAAAAGGCAATTGGAGCAGATTTGGGTGGGACTCTAGATTAGTAGATGTAGCAAACGAATTTGGATTAAGTGGCAAGATTTTTTGGATGGAGATTCTCAGTAGTGGCAATGGTTGAAGACAACCTAGTGGTTGGCATCTCATTGGTGTGCCTTCCAAAATCAAGAATTTTTCAACGATTACTTTCTTTGCGACAACTTATATTTGGCTGGAAAGAAACATGACCTTTAGGAAGGCTCATCGTGATATGGAAGAAGTTTAAGACTCTATTAAACTCTTGGTGAGTGCGTGGATCACAACATCTAAATGGAGCTGTGACTTCTCATTATTAGAATGGCTTTTTGGAGGGGATAAATGTTCACTATCTTGTGGTCGAGACAATAGTTTTTTTTTTTTTTTTTAATTTCATACCCTTTTGAGATGAGCTCAGAGGAGAATATGGGTTATTAAGTCTAGTCAACAACGAGAAATTTTGAGATGAGCTCAGAGGTCTCATGGAACGAAACCTTCGAAAATTAGAATTAATTCGAATAGTTCAAAAAACTTTAGAGAATTTTGTAAAAATTCTTCGACTTAGAGAAGTTTAAAATTTCTATATAAATGTTAAAATATACATAATTTCTATTAAAATAATGAAAATAAATATAGATTGATATATTTTACATATAAAAGTATAAGTATAATGGTTTCAAAGATGTATTCTAACATTAACAATATTTAATGTCCATCGCACATATTAAGAATTTTATATTATTTACTTGTAAATTCCATGAATTTTATCGAAATTCTTCGAAATCTTTGAAGTTTTTGAGAATTTTGAGAAGTCTTTGAAGTTTTCATGAATTTCTTCAAATTTTTGAAGTTTTGTCTAATTTTTGTAAATTTTCTTTTACAATTAAACTCTAGTTCGGTAGCCAAAAATCCAAAATAATTCGCCGAATTTTGCCAAAGTTCAATGAATTTTCATTCCTTGGCAGGTCTTTCTTACAATTTCCATGGAAGGTGAATCATTGTGGGTCAAGGTGATAATTCTCTTCATGGAAAACTTGCTATGGGTAGTTTAAGAAGGAGAAGTGGTGCTACATATCAAAGTCGATGGGAATTTATTGCATTTCTAGCCCCTCATTTCAATTCATTGATGGGCCTTGAGGTTTGAATAGTCAAAAGTTTTTATTTTGAAAGGAGATGTTTGTGGATAACCAAAGGCTGACTAATCTGTTCCCACATATCTATAACTTAATCTAGTCACCACAACAAACCCATTGCCTCTCCCTTAACCCATCCCTACCTAACCACCAAAACCCTCATTCATGGATCCTCCACTTATCTAGAGCAATAGCCAGTAGAGAGGTAGAGGAGACAGTACAGCTTATGGAAATTTAGAATAATGTGATACACCTCAAGGATTTACATGTGTTGATCTAATTTCTCTTTCCTAGCATACCAACCTCAAGAAAATCCTTGTCCAGTAAACCCGCATATTTGAAAAGCAAAAGTTCCATCTGAAGTTTAAATTTTTGGGTGGACTTTGGCCCCAAAAAAATCTGAATACCATGGATGTGTTGAAACAAAGATGTCCTATGTGCTATTCCTCAATTAATGCAGTCTATGTCAACAAAATGAAGATTCCATCAATCGCATATTTCTTTACTGTTCATATATGACATGGTTATGGAAAGGATGGACTATATTTTCAGGAAGATGATTTGTTCCACCACATTGACTTGAGGAAAAAAAATATCTGAATCAATTTCCATCACTTAATCCTGAAGAAAGATTAGTAGCACAGATTGCTTTCTTTGCCACACTAAGGGCAGTGTGGCGAAGGAGAAATGAAAGACTGTTTAGAGGGAAGGAGAAATTAGTGACAACTCTGGGGGGAGATTAAAATCTCAGCTGGTTGGTGTTTGCTTCGTCATTGGCAGAAGACTTCTCCATTTCTGATTTGTTGTTAAATTGGAATGCTTGTATTCTATTAGTGTAGTCTCGTAGCTGCTTGGTTATTTCATTACAGGTTCCATCCTCCTTCAACTACTTATTATCAAGATTGGGACTACTTTTAACCTGTCATATGATAAATCTGATAAGGTTGTAATTCCTATAAAAAAGAGTGGCTAGTAGGATTGGCTTCTTGAAACGCGGTTTGGCTTGCTGATAAAGTGTCACAGTCATGTTAGAATGCCCATCATGCCCACAATCTTCAAGGATGTTATTAGTTTAATGAGCTAAAATGGTTTGCCTCCAATTTGACGTTCAAGGATATTTTCTACTTAACATGCACATTGCAGGGAAGTGTTTGTTATTACTGGGTGGTGAGATCAAGTGTTATTGCTAATTTTTACAAGGAATGTTAGTCTTTCTTGATATGGTTGCTCACTCCTGCTTATGCATTAATATATGTTATTGCCTTGATATCACTCCCTTGATTGTGGTTGGCTGTTTTGTTTTTTTTTGTTTTATTGAGAAAATTGCTTAACCTCATTGAATTGTCTGTGACAGTGGGCCAAATATTTTCTACCTTCTCAATATCCAATAATCTTGTCCTTTTCCTTGGTATAACTTAAAGTATAAAGCCATTGGATTGGGTTGTCACAAGACAAGTACCTGGCATTTTTCTTTCACGACTTCATTTTGGCCCATCCACTGCTCTCATTGCAACATTCTGCAGTTATGTGTTGTGCCAACCTATTTTTAATCCAATGTTTTATGTTCTATGATCCAATATACCTTCAAGCCTTCCAAAATAGTCTGCAACAATAATAGCTCACAAATCTCTTGTGCCATTCGTCAGATTTTCCTTTAGCTAGATTTGGCTACCACATTATGCTTTTTACCAAATTCCCACCAAGAGATGTACTATATCTGGAGATTGATCTTCTGCCTACTACTGAACCAACATACTTTGCATCTATCTATGCTTCAAGTACTACAATATTTTTGCTCATTCATTGTCTTTTTTGTTCTACCATTTGAGTGAATTTCACTGTTTAGTTATTTATCTTTAATTCTCTCTTATTTCCATTGGATAGTTTGTTTAGCAATGTTCTAAAAATCTAAAGTGTCAATGCATATCTCATACCCGTATCTTATCATGAAGTGTTGGCACATGTATATCAAATTAATGTAAAGGGTCCGGGTAAATAGTTCATTGCATATGCAATATTAATGGATGAGTTTCTCCAACTAGCCTGATAGGGAATGAAATTCTCACATTGGAAAGAGACAGAAGAGGAAACTAAAGATTTCTTTTTATTTCTCAGATTGCTATGAACTCAATTACAAATAGAATGAAATAAAAGTCATACGCTTTCACTCTAAACAATAGTCCTCACTTCTTTCACAAAAAAAAAAAGGACCTCTAACAACATTCTTTTAATAATCAATGGTTTAAGTTCAGTTTACTTGGAGCCATGTCGTGCCAATTTTTCTCCAATTGCTTCTTTCTCCTCTCATATACTTACTGAATAGGAGTTTTATCAATGCCCCTCCTATTGATAACAACCTTGTCCTCAAGATTGAATGAAGGAAAATGGCGGCGAAGCTTCAAAAGCCTAGAGGTCTTTCCATTCGACGCAGATGTTATAATCATTGTTGGTGGCATCTAATGGAGGGTGGGAATTCAAGATTGTCTTGGTTCGACTTGCCGCTCCATATCTTGGCAGAGGTGGGATGGAAGAGGAAGGACGTGGAACCAATTGCCCTTAGCTGGCTACAATTGAGAAATGTGAAAAAGTAGGTGGACGGTTGAAGGGAAATCTTGTTTATAGGTCACAATGCCAATGCTTGTAATTGTAAGAACCAAAGAACTTGGGTGAGAGCTTCTTGAATGGGTGACGAGCTAAAGAATGTTCACAAAATGGTTGAAGCTTTATGTTAACATGATTATTAACCTCAAAGGGGGCATGAACTTGTTGCTGCATGCGAGCTTGAGCTCACTATACTGTAATTTCATCAAACATGCAGTCGTGCCTCTTGTGACAAGGATTTGATAGCTGCCACATTGGAAGGAGATGGCCCACATTGAAGCGAAGAAGGTGGCTCTCTCCCATAAACTACTCAAAAGGGGTAGTGTTGGTGGTGCAATAGTAGGTTTTTTTATACCAATACTCCTCCCAAGGCAGCCACTGCTTTCATCACCCTAGGGTGATCACTAGAAAAACAATGCAAGTCTCAAGGCAACAATTCATGACCTTAGTGGGCCTCATCAGGAATTAAAGTTAGCCCTTTCAGTTAGGGTATACAACATCACTGTTCTCAAACAAATTTTTCAAAATGCTACGAGTCCAAAATACATCAAAAGAGATGAAAAAAAAAAAAAGAAGTAAATCAGGTTCCATGCCCTAATCAAGGGTTACTTGCATCTGAAAGAAATAGGATATGAGCTCTATGAGCTTAGTGGATCTATTTCCAAACTAAGCAAGCATATGCAAACACCTTAAATTTTTTACCTTTCAAATTACATTTTGTTCTTCAGTCAGTCATGGGGTTGGATAGACAAGTTTTAAGGTAGTCTAATAGTCATTGCAATCCAAAGAACAAAATCTGGTCAATTGTGGTATTGTGCACAAGGTTCAAGATTCTCATAGTACCCAAAGACCAACCGTATTTTCATTCAAAAGGTACATCAACCCCTGGACCGAGATCAAATGGAGTAGGTTTTTCGAAAACATTTCAAACCCTTGGGTGAGATCACACAAGGGAGCTTTTCAATCAAGAAAAAACAAAAACCGCTGATAGATTTACCATTGGACTGAGATCAAACGGAGTAGGTTTTTCAAAAACATTTCAAACCCTTGGGTGAGATCACACAAGGGAGCTTTTTCACTCAAGAAAAAACAAAAACCATCGATAGATTGTATATATATTTAAAGAAACAAGGAACTTTATTGATAAGAAAACAAAGCAAATTACAAGAACGAGAAAGAGACCAGCCCAACCATTAGGGCCAACCTCAAACTCCCAACACCAATTAGACAATATCCTCCCACCCTCGCATCCACTTTGAAATGGAGTACCCCAAGGATAAGGAACTATTACTAATCCAAAAAGAGGCTATCGACAAAGATTTCTCCCAAATTTGAATTGTAGGACAACTCTTTTCCTCAAAGATCCTAGCATTTCGCTCCTTCCATAGGCACTAAAACACCGCCATACAAACCACCACCCAATAAGCTCGCTTCTTATTGCAGAACTCCTCCCGAAAGGGACATACACTAAAAGGAACATCCTACTCACTCAACTCTGAATAGATACTAAAGAGACTCTTCCATTTGACCCAAACATAACTAGAGAAAGGACACCTAGGAACGAATGATCTATTGATTCGTCATTCTTCTTGCGAAGATGACAACATGAAGGAGAAAGACAGTGCCCTGGAATATGCTTTAAAAATCATATCTCCCGTATTAACTTTCTCAAGGGTCACCTCCCACGCGAAAAGCTTAACTTTAGAAGGAATTGAGGCCTTCAACATAGACACAAGTGGGACGGAATAACCCTGTTATTCTCGTGAATGTCTACAAATAGCTGTCATCTTATGTTTGACTGAATCCTTTTCACTACAAATCTTGTCTTGTATTGCTCAATGATCCATTTTCTATATGCTTAACAATGTAAACCAATATGCATCCTTCAGTTTCTTTCCAACGCACAAATCAACCAATTTTGCATTTTTCGCAAGGCTTCCATTTCTACATTTATAGCTTCTTTCTAATTTATAATAGATGAAACCTTGGATACTAATGTAGGAGTCTGTATATTGTTGAAGCTGGTAAGGGAACTCTTATGGGTTGGTGACAATTTCTTGTAGGACTCAACATGAAATAGTGGGTATAAGGGATGTTGGGTGCATTCCCTTCTTCCCTTTCTTATGGTAATATGGAGGTTCTAATCAATGCCTACTTCAAGCTGAGGTTTTGAAGGCGTTTGTAAGAGAGGATTAGAGACTGTTACCTCATTTCTAGGTGCTGGTTCAGATTCTTGGACTTGGATAAGTTCAAAGACTATAGCTTGCTTAAGGTCAGAGACCGTTACCTCATTTCTAGGCCCAGTCATTCGATTCTTAAAAGATTAAACTACTTGAGTTCCCTGTTTTGGTTACCACTTGGTTTTGAAGAACCTGTTGCAATGCATCAGGTCCACACTGTGGTTATTACTAGGTTCTAAAGGTGCCAATGCAGATGAATGGAGTGTGGAGGAAGATCATATGGATGAGAGACCAATGGAAAAATGATAATAGAGGAAAAGATCTTGATCCTTTTCATCATGGAATTCTTCCCCAAATGAGAATGGAAATAAGGTTCACGTTAATTGAAAGTAACATTCATTGAGACAGTATCTTTTAGATGGCCGATGCTAAAATTTGTCTCTTTCGGGTGGAGATGTATCTCTCAAAAACATACTAGAAAGCTCTTGGATCTAAAATTTCCATATTTGGATGGCAGACACGAATGAAGGAGGCACACCTAAGGGTTTTAGGAATGATATTGTTGGAGATTTTGAGGGTAGGATAAACTTGAGCAAAATTTTATATGGGACTCCTATAACAAAGGACCTGAGAAGGTATTCGGTTGATAAGATGTACGACAATTAGATCAACTTCCCCTCAATTGGATTTGCGCACCTTGTTTTGGTAGAAAAGGCTAGCATTATATCATGTACATAGCCATCTTTCGACTCTACAACACCATTCTTTTGTGGTCTGTGGAGGCAAGATGATTTATGAATGATCCCTCCCTTTTGAAGGTAAAGAGTCAAGGTTTAATCAAAATAGTCCCTCACATCATTTGATCAAAATTTCTAAACTTAACTCTGAATGATTTAGTGCCATGTTGTAAATACTTGGGAGAATGAAGCTCATGTCAAACTTTTGTGGAGTAAAATTCTCCAAGAGACTTTAGAACTTGCATCAATGGAAAACACAAACCAATGTGCTCAATTAACATTAGGAATATGAGCCAAATGCCACTATGAATAAGATCAAAAGGATTTTAACTTCTTTCATCGCAAACCAGAAAGGTTATACACTTGTGTTTTGCCAATTCACACTTCTCATAGTGAAAAATGCCAATATCTAGTGTCCTAAAAATTTAGTATCTGTTAAATATGGTTTCACATAAAAATAACCTTCCATGTAATGGAGACACAACACCGCCAATTTCTCTCTTCTCCTCAACAGTCTAATCTGAAAAATAATTCATCACTTGATGGTCTAGCATTTTGATAAAGCATGCTTAAGGAAGAATGGAAATCAAGTCACAGTTTGATTTTATCTTAAAAATAATTCATCACCTGATAGTATAGCATTTTAATAAAGCATGCTCAAGGCAGAATGGAAAATCAAGTCACAATTTGCATTTGCCGTACACGATTCAATTTAGTGACCTGCTAAATTTGTGAATTTTCTCTGCTACTTTCATGCTTTTTAAAAAAAAATTTTTTTTTTTATAAATCAGTGTATTCTGTTTATGCCATGTTATAGGTGAAGGTACAGGTTTACTTCGTCTACACAGTACTTATCGTCATGATCTGAAAATATACAGTTCAGATGAGGGTAGGGTCCAGGTATGTTATACTGTTTTGGCCTTTGAATTCATAAGTAAATGTAAATTAAGTGGTTCTCTATCTTAGACTACTGTGTCAGATTTCCAAAAAATTGCTCTTGTTTGCATGTTTGAGCTTTCCATCTCCTTAAAATGTCTGTTGTAGCAGATGTCTGCAGCTGCTTTTGCCAAAGGACTTCTTGACTTGGAGGGCCAATTAACACCAATTCTGGTTTGTGTTGCCTGCTTCTTTAGTGTTTTGTCTGAATTTCACTTTTACTGAGTGTGATAGTGACTTTCTTGAATTGTCTGCTTAAGGTTTCTCTCGTTAGTAAAGACTCTTCAATGTTGGATGGATTAGACAGTGCCAGAGTGGAGATTAAGGAAGCTAAGGTCAGTGTGCTCCGCTGAAAGCAAGATCTGTCTGATTATCCCACGTTGTCGACTAAAATATTTCATGTAATAGATCAATGGTTTTGTGACGATATCCTGAATTTACTTTTGATGGGATGGTTAAAAAACATATCTACTTAATATAATGTTTCTTGCTCCTTGATGGAATAGCTGTGAAGTAATGAGAAAAGTGGTGGGTTTGAGAATTACATGATGTTGACATTAGTTTTCATCAAATATTCAAATTTTCCTATTTCAGAACTTTAATTTTCAGAACTAAGGCAAGGAAGTCTGATTTTAAATAGATGACTTCTGTAGGAATAAAAACTTCCAAGACAAGCTTGGAGAATAACTTAAAATTTAAAATTTGAGATAATTGAGCATGCTATGACGTTGTTAGGATTTCATAGAGTCTTTTATGTCCTTGGCTAGTAAATAGAACCTTGTCATTGTATACCTAACCCCTTGCTGCTTGATTTCCTGAAGTAGCTTCCATCTTGAGCTCACATGGAAAACACCATTTGAGAGGTCAACTGGTAGCAGAACGTCTAATTCCATAAAATGTAATTTAAGAATTTTACAATCTGATGCTATGGTTAATACTTGTAAGCCTTATAATATAAACTATAAGTACCTTAAAAGAAATCGATGCATGTAAGATCTATACGTAAATATTAGTTGATTATTCCTAAGAGTAGCATAAACTTGATCGTTAAAGTTGATTGAAAAATTGGAAAATTAAGTTTATTACAAGACTCAAGGAATCTCCAGGTTTTTCATTTCTTAGAACCTAGGAACAAAAATTTAAATTCGCCTTAAACTTCGACTTTTGAAAGTTAGAGTTAATTTAAAGAGTTCAAGAAATTTAAAAGAATTTTGTAAAAAATTGTCAACTTAGAAAAGTTTACAAAATACTATATAAATACTAAAATATGCATAATTTTTTTTATTAAAATTGACAAATACAAACATAAATAAATACATTTTACATATAAAAGTGTATATATATAATGGTTCTGAAGGTATATTTACCATTAACTATGTTTAATGCACATCGTGTATGTTAATTTAAAATTTTTATAGAAAAAAAGAAAGAAAGCGAATTATCATTATTCTCTAATGGTTGTGCAGATATAAACTCTAGCTCGATTAATTGTTGGTTTGCTAGTTACTACAAGTACAAGTATCTGCAATCTTCTATATGAATTATAGTAGACGACTCTCTTTTCTCGATTTTCTCTCAAAGCATCTCCTCATAGGCTCTCAACTTATTTTTCTTTTTTCTTTCTTCCCTCTATCATCTCTCCTTCAGGCTAAAGCACGCTCTTCTTTCTCTTGGATAACCAATTGCTGGTTGCGCATATCTTACCTTCGCTGGTTGTGCATATCTTACCTTCAATCTTCTTCATTTATAGGGAAAGCCTTTTTTCAAAAAAAAAAAAAAAAAAAAAAAAAAAACTTTTATGATTATATAGAAGAATCTTTGTGAAGCACATAGATCTTTCATGCATTTTTTTGGCACAAATTGTCGAAACTTTGATTTTAGGTGAACTTCTCCAATTTTTGGAAGATTTTGATGAAATTTTGTAATTTTGTAATTATAGGTGAACTTTGCTTCGATGTCCAAATTACCTAATTAATTCGACTAATTTTGATGAAATCTGGTTCATTTTCGTACCATGCTTAAGACTTCAGCATGTTATCTTGTTGCTCTTGATTTAATAGTGAAAG
>JAJIYU010008679.1:0-17747 GCA_030144865.1 Tinospora cordifolia | reverse complement strand
CGTCGTTTCAGCCTTAAGTGATTGTATTCTTATCGATGCCCTATATCGAGAAATCAATGGTCACTATCTAGAATTTACCACTGTGATAATAGAGAGTAGATCATACTGATCAGAATTACCATGTGAAACATCCATTCCAAGAATGATGGTTGGAGTCTTGGAGATCTAGGCATTATAAGGAGATTGTTCTACTAACAACAAGGAATTTAAGCCACCAAGTTCGGCATCGACCTTTAGGAGAACATTTGTTAAGTATGGATTATTATCCCTTATTGGAGCAATACATCGAGTCAAATTGTCAACATCGACTAGATTTTCCTTCATTCACAAACCATATATAGTAGATGTTTTCCTCTCTGGCATATGATAAAGGACGAATTGGGATGTTTTAGGAAGTTTGGCTTGTATCTGTTCAAACATTTGCTCAATTTCGGATAGAGGGAGAAATTTTTCCTAGCCTGAGGATTTATTTAGAATATACCAAATGGTTAATTTACAAGAATTTCCTTCTGCTCTCCCCATTTGCTAAGATCTCGAACAAAACTACGTATGTCACAACGAATGGGAAATGTACACTGGCTAGTGCTCTATCTGGTTGGTTGCACTACTTAATCACGCTTCGGGTGTCATTATTAGCTATAGGGTTTTTACCACTTGCCTCCAGTTCTAGAGTAACCTCTAATATTTTTCTCTTTGAGACCTCAACAATTATTACTACTATCACCCCTTTGATCTGGCTTGTTTCTACTGTCTCCCAAGCATGCTTAACCGTAGAGTTCTGATAGGATCTGATGCCTTAGTGCTGGTATGATCGCACCCTTTATTTCCTTGTTCTAATTTATTGATAGGCCACTAACACAGTCTAAATTCCTTGGTCTACATCTTTTTCCTCACCACTCAATTGTCTTGGCCTATTCTATCGAGATTGTTGCTCTGTTACTGATGTTGTTTTTCTTCTGGTCTTTAGCAGTCTGCTCTGACGATACCCTCTTATGCTTGAATTTTCTGCTTGTTCCTTTTCTAAGCCATTTTCATCCGTCTTCCACCCATAATATGTCGCTAACGTTATCCTTCTAGGTCCAGTTACTCCCATAACCTTCAGATGCTGATTCATTTCGATGGCCCACCTTTCTATTGAAAAGTGATCAGTCACGTCTTAAAACATACCTAAGTTTCAATATCGGGAATTCATTCAACAATTCCCACTATTCCTTGTTATAAATAACTGATCCACTTCGTGGCACTATATCCGTAGCCCTATCTATATGACGAGTTTGAAGTTGTAGCTGCATCTGAGGCTCTGGTTGCACTAATGACTGTACTAGTGTCAGAGTAGACGTCGATCGCTGTGGTAACGCCAATGACCTAGAATTTATACTATTTGTTCCACAAATCCTGGAAAAATTTCCAATTTCACTTTGTGAGGAATCTCTGTTATCAATTCCCAGATCACTAAAGTCTCTTAGGTCATTGTTACCCTCGACGTGCTCTCACCACCCAGTATAGATCCATCTCACCTCCTGATATGAGCTACCAGTCAAGAATTTGACTCGACAATTCCTGATCTATTCCTGTTAAGTTAAAGAATAATATTTATTTTATATGCATGCATCTATATATAGTTATCTTCTATTCTCTTTTGGTATCGTGGCCCTTCTTCTTCACCTCCACTTCCTATACGCCAATGCCATCTCACGTTTCTCGTGCTAAGGTGACTCTAGGTGCACAGTTTCTAAGTTCTCGATTGTTTCAGTTGTCTAGGGTTTTATAGTTCTAAGTCGACAACATTTCGTCTATTTCTGGGAATAGGAGTTTGGGTTATAATACTTAACTAATCAACTGCATATATAACAGACAATTATCAACAATCAAGCAAACAATACACGCTAGAATAATGCAATCCCGGAGCTTCCATCTGTGTTTCCAGGTCTGTGTGCCCCATCCCACATTCGCCCTTCCACACAGACTTCTGCCCAGAACTACATTACACCCAAACAATGGCGCAAGTGTCTCGATATCCATAGTTGCCACGTCCCACTGTGTTGATCAGGCACAATGTAACGTGTGCATCCGTAGACTTATTCTAAGGCTGACACAAGCCCCACCATATTGTACTGCCCCATCCCAGTACAATATAGTGTGTACAAGTTCAGCCAAAGAAATCGATCATTCACCAAGCATGGTTCGTCATTCTCCGAATTCAAGATTATTCCGTACCCCCAAATCCCTATGCACCCCATCCTACATAGACACCAGAGATACAAACTCCTCCCAAACTCGGGTCCTGACCAAACAAGTGTGCGTTTATATACATTATGAGTCTCTAACCTATGCCCTAAAGTCTTTTAATTTATTTATGATCCACTGTGCTCCTGGGATGGCACTCGGTTTCTACCTAGACCGAGGGTCTCATAACTTTACTTGGCTAATGCATCCTTCAGTAGGATTGCCAAGCTTGGCTTTATCAAATTTCTATGTGACACCATCGTCTTAAGTTCTAGACCTTTCCTGCATAGGTATCAACCCTCAAGGACGTCTTTCCAAAGTAGAAGTCAAACCGTCAGGAATGTCTACCCCGTAGAGACATCAACTCTCAAGGATGCCTACCAGTACTCGAATCACACCTGCGACAGTGAACTCAAGCACGTGGCACCACCCTGGTCTTTACCTAGACTTCTAGCCACCTAATATTAATTTCTATCCAATTTGATACAATTATTTGCCATAATGCCATCCATTTCAAGTACTGTCATCTTGGACCTTTCAGAATAATAATGAAACCTTCTAGGACCTTGAATCAACATAAAGGTTAACCTTCTGGTACATACTTTCGCAGAAGAAGATCTAACCAGATCAGCCCTTCAGAGACCTTTATTTTCAAAGAAGGTTAACTATCAGGGATCACTATCTCTATTCAGATCATATCAATAACAGTACTCAAATGTGCTGGCGCTACTTACTCTTCTCTAGACTTCTACCCATGCTACCCTTTTTCCAAAGTCATATCCAAGAAATTCATTTTCGATGACATCAGATCTGATAAAATTTATTTTCAGTAAAAATCAAATTCAATAAAATCTCCATTTCAGTGAAAATCATATTCGGTGAACTCAAATCTAGCCCAGTGTATCATAATACTGAGCTCTGATACCATATTTGTAACACCCCAATTTTCGACCGGACCTCTGTTCATGTGTTATCTCACATGTAGATCGTCGTCCGTAAAAAATCAAGACGCTACTTGAAAATTTCGTTCTGTCAAAATCTTTTCTTCAAAATCAAATTCATAAACTTTAGTCCTCAAGTTAATTTCTATGAAGATATTTTGTGCAAGATATAAAATCACAATAATTTTACTTAATGGTTCATCACTTACCACGATCACACCAGCAACATCATGAACAACCACAATCGACCCGCAGCCACAAGAAAAACCAATCACGTTCATCATCAAAAGACCCCCAATCATTTAAAACTAAAGTCCTAAGTTCCAAATCATGAAACGCACATCACGGTCCAACCAAAATTACAAAACCAGATTTATAATTTTATATGTTCTTTGCACCCCCATAGCTTCAATCTTTCCTCTTTGTTCTTCGTTTGTGAGACACCGTAGCAGCAGATCAACACCATCTTGTTCACGTTCAGCTTCTTCATCCTCAAAATGCACCAACCAACCCAAATTAGACCACACACACACGTCACGTTCTTCATCTTCTTCCATCTCGATCTGCAGCAATTTAAATCCAAACCAAATTGTGCTCTATTTTCCTTCTGTTGAACCCAACGACCAACCTCACAAGGCCCCTCTGTTTTCATGACCAGCTAGAACCCAGAAGTCTGTCTTTGCCTCTTCTATGTTTCCACAGACCAGTAACAACGAAAATCTGCAAACTTTCTGATTTTTCCCTCATCGTCCATCAGTAGCAGCAACACATACAAACCAAAATCACATCGCCAATACTCTTCTTCCTCTGTATTCGTTTCTTCTTCTTCACGGATGTTCTTAGTCCAACAACAACTATAGCTGCAGCAGCAGCCTCTTCTTCGTTACACACCAACAAGTGCCCGTTTCTTATGTTCCTCTGTTCTTGTTCCATTCCGGTCCATCCAGCTCCCTGTTCGTTCGGTCGTGGTAGCAGCAGCAGCAGCAGCAGATGCAATGGCAGCCGTAGCTGCAACTACTCACACACACATACGTCTCCTCTTCTTTGTTTTGGGTCAGCAGGACGCTCTTCGCTCGTCAAACAAATCTGCAGCAGCCCATCTTCATTCTTTTCCACTTTTTCTTCTTTGCATTTCTTCTTCTTCGTTCGGCAGCAGGGAGTAGCAGTAACAGCAACTGCTTCACTTGCTTTCGTTCCTCTGTTTGTGCCTCCCGGCCAACTGCACAACCTCCTAGTTTCTGCAACTACTCAGAGCATCAGCAGCAAAGCCATGTAGCTCTGTTTTCGTCCTTCACTTCATCATGTACTGCCACTAGATCACAGCTGCAGAATTTCTTCTTCTTCTTCATTTCGTTCTGCTTCTTCTTCTTCAGTTCATCAGGTTGCAGCAACCAAACATCTTGGTTGCTCTCAGTTCTTCTTCCCTTGCTTTTGACACACGACCTCCTCCTCTTTTCTTCCTTCTTTTGACTTCCAGAAATTTATTCCCCCCACAGCCAAACCAGATCATTCCGGTTCCCTCTTCACATATTCGGGAAATTTTTTTTTCAAATCATGTTGACCTAAAATACAACTTTCCTATAATTTCTAATCATATTGATTTAATATTATTTGTTTACTCTTTATTATGAGTTTATAAGTTGATATATGTTAATCTTTTTAATTTCTTTCATCCCTATTTTAAGTCTATATACATTAAATATATCATTATCCTGTTTATACATTTTATTTTACTTCTTCTATTATATGTGTGAATATGTTTCAACCATCAATTAATTATAAATTCTCAATTACTATTTTCACCAATTCCCAATATTTTCAAATGTTGCATCTCATCATGTCTATTTTATTTATTTATTATATTTTTTTCCTAGCTAATTCAAGCTAATATCGAATATCGATTTATTATTTTATTTTATATCCACTAGCAACGTGACATAACCACAAAATTTCGGGTGTTACAAGACTAAACTATGGCTGTGATGACATCCCCAACAACTCCACGTTACTATTAACCTAAAATGTTAGAAGTGGGGAAAGCTCAAAGAGCCCAATTGATCAATCAAATATTCAAACCATTATTTCAACCAAATAAACACACATGTCACACTATTTCAAACATTAGGTGTTATAAACATCTGATTGTTTTATGTTGTTGTTAAGATCGAAAGGATTCTTTCTCGATGTTCTCCTATAGTATGAGATATCATCTAGAGATAACACCCTAAGGTCTGTTACCCATTCAGGACCCTATCTAAGGAGTGAGGTCATTTGTGACTATCAATCCCATCTCATTAATATCAATAGTGATAATAGTATCGATCTCAAGAATAGAATAATCAATTGACGTTGAGTCTGGATTAGGGACAACCATGATGACACCTAATGGTCGATCATCGTCCCGATACATGGTTATAATCTTTATTAATTTTTTTGCAATGAATTTCATGCCACAACATGATCAATATACACTAACTCATGAATATATACAAGACGAATTTTATAGTATCTCAATCATTCATTTTCATATGATCAGTATCATCATGCATGTATAAATCTTAATATTCAGCATGCTCCCATTCAAGTCAATCAATCATAACATTTGATTCACTCAACATCATTCAATGATTATTATCATAAACCATCAAACAAACACGTATGATTTACTAAAATTAAAATAATAGTTTAACACATGGAAGTCATCTCTACATATTCAAATGTCAATCTACTTCGAGATCTGCACTACTCTTGGATCTATTTGAGATGTTGGTCTAATTTCAGGTCAACAAATATTTCTTTAGTAAACTTATTTTTCCATCATGAAATATATTTTTCATGTTTATTATTCCTTTTCACTTTTTATTAATGCACTATCGCTACTTTCAGTGCATTCATTGTTTTTGTTTTCAGTGCACTATCTATATATAAGTTGTTGCCCTATTTTTTTGTAGACTTAGCCAAAAATATTATTTTTTATTCATGAACTGTATCATGATGAATTATTTGGTCATTTCATTCTTAGGCTAAATTTTGAGATTTTAATTTAATGATATCATGCGTATGTTACATGGTTATCAATTTTGTTTTTATTAATAATACACAAAATCCTTATTTTATATATCTTTAAATTTTTTATAAAAATTATTTTAATTTATTTTTCCACAAGTTTTAATTTCTAAATTTTCCGTATTAAATATTTTTTTTATTTTTCACAAATTTCATTTTCTTCATCAATTACACTATTTTTACAATTAACTTAGTTTATTTTTCAATTACGTGCCCATAACTCATAGTTATTTATTATTTTCACCTCTTTAGATGATTTTCTATTAATTTAGTTGCTAATTTTTATTTTATTTTAATTTTCCTTTTTTTTCTAATTTTTCTTTTAGTTTAATTTATTTGTCCAATTTATCATATTTTAATACTCCAAAAGTCAATAAACCCTTCTTTGAAATAGTCAGTTAAATTAACATGAAATAGAATAATTAAATAAATAATAATTATAAATCAATTCATAATCAAACATCAAAAGGCTGATTAGACTAAGAATGATGCACCAAGATGTAATATAAAATCCATGAACCATGGAAGTAGCAATGGAAAACATATACAATTGAATGTACAAAAATTCACTCTGGTTACTATAGTAGTGAATCGCGCTACCGCTATAATGTGTGAAACTTCCACCAAGAAAAATGTGTGAAATTCTGTTCTGGTTTTTGTGGTATTAAATCAAACTATCACGATAATTAGTGTTTTATAAAGACAATTCCTCACAAAACCCCCAATCTTATTCATCCAATCCAAAAAGTGGCATCTCCCCTCCTGTGAACCAGTGTCGGCCATCCTCCATCAACTCTACATGCATTCTCACACTCTCTTTATCGACTTCTTTCCATTTGTCCTCTTTTGAACTATTCTACAAGTCAAAACAAAAGAAACTACACATATGGTCAAGTATTTTAGATCATAACAACATCGTTGATGATTCTAGTAAGGTAATGCGTTATTTTAAATATGAAATCCATGTCTCTTTCACTCTCTTTCGCATCTTTTAAGACTATACTTGTCTCTACACATCAACAAAAACATTCAAAGAGATCCAAGAAGCCATTGTTATAGCATTCAGTTGTAAGCAAAGAAGTGCGGACAAAACAATAAGGTATAAAGATTTTGTTCATTACAATGCTTGTTTCGTAGTCTATGGTTTAGAATGTTAGAATGTCATGAATAGAGGAAAACAAGAGAGGAAACGAAATGGATGAAAAGGACAAAATCGTGCTGACTACCACGGTACCCTACATCGATACTACAATAATCCCACTGTTGTTTCCTATGGTTACTATAGTCGCTCACCCCTTTACTGCAATAACTCATCTTTCTTCCCTCTTCGTCTTTGGTTTACTCATGCAAATTATTGTGGTACTCTACTGCAATAGTGTAGGACTCCCTCTATAACATAGTCTAATTACCACGATACTCTAGCACAATAGTGTAACAAACCTTCTTTAATGCCTTCTGGTTACCGTAGTGGTGCATCTATGCTCTCATTTCTCATTCATGCGTCTTGATTTCTATGATATTCTTTTGTTCAATTGTATTACACAATAGTTGATCAATGCTTAGACTGACCTATCATGATGTCCTTACATACTATATATCATATTAGATGGAAAATCATTAGAATAGTGTTTAAAAGAGTTAGAAACACCTATATCACTAAGAATAATGAATTCGTTCTTAATCTTGAAGGTTGAAGGTTCAAGGAAACTTGAAATAACGGCACAAGGATCACGAAGAATTGAGCATATGGTGGAAATGATTACCCTACTCCTTAGTATTATCTAAGTTGTAAATATGGAATATGATGCTTGCTTACATTGATTGAAAGCTTAAAGAGCATGCTAGGGTGCAATTTTTTAATGTTTATGATTAATTAAATTCATGTATGTATGATATATTAAAAAGTATGTTGTATGATAATAAGTGTGAAAAATACTTTCCTTTAACATATGTGGTTTACTTCATATGTCGAATAGCATGTATTGTAATAATGTGCTTGATGATTACATGTTTTCATAGTATTTCAAACAATTATATTCATGAATTTGTGAGATGATGAGCATGCTAAAAACTTGACGTTACAAAATGTTCAAAGTAATTTTAATTATGAACCAAACCACATATCTGCACAGCGACCCACGAGGATCACTATGGGGGTTCTCTGGATAAGCAACAATGAATATGTCTCTAGTTCTCGAAGATGGAACGATGGGTATGTCCCTAGTTCTCGGATTTTGGATGATGTGTATATCCCTACACCCCTTGGGAATTAGCATAAGATTTGCTATTTATTTTTTTGATGTGGATATTTAGACAGAACACTGAGGTTAGTCCTTTTGATCTGAATGTCAACCGATAAATAATTAAACTATTTGAATCGCCTAATGTTTTCACAAGTATTTCCATGTCCTATATTAATGTATTATATATGATCCATTGGGCTCTTGAGCTCACCCCACTTTCCCGTACCATAGGGGAATACTGTGACACCCCGACCTCAGGTCCGGACTCCCCAAAATAAATTATTAGGTAACCTTCCCTCGAAGTCGGAGTAGTCAAATTTCTTTCCTCTTTCCTGTTTTCCACTTGTATGCAAACCCATATGCATGCATGAAATAATTCTATCCAAATAAAATAAGCAGCGAGAAAATTCTCAAATATGAAACATCAACCTGAAACATGTATGCAGTCTAGATTTATGCATGATGCAATAGTTTAAATAAAATAATGTAGTGGAAGAAATCTGAATAATAAAAAAATGAAAAATTCTATGTCTAATCTAAAATATGAAAGTCATGTTCAAAGTCCCAAAGTATAAAAATAAAAGATAGAAATATAAGTTACAACAAAAATAGGTGTTGTCCTATTTAATAATTACATCAAAATACATTTCAAACTAAAACAAAGTTGATTCTCCAGAGATTCTTCATGCAAAGCTTTAAAACCTATGAAATCAACGCTTATGATTCTAGTGGGTACCTGAAAATATAAAGTAAGTGAGCTCGAAAGCCCAGTGGATCATTCATATACATCACACACATTATACAAATCAAAATTCAATAAATTACAAACACTTTTATGCATTAGGCGTTTCAAACATTTAATTGTTTTGTTGTACTCTAAGACCGGAAGTGCCTAGCACTCAGTTTTTGTAACACCGTGAAATCTCACGAATGCGTACATGTCGCAATTAAAATAAAAATATAAACTATAATGTAGGTTTGTAAAGAAATGAGAATTCAAAATAATTTAACGAAGAAAAACGTTTGTGGGTAGGAATTAGAAAAATATAATAATAAATATTACTATTTATGTTCTGGTAATAAATTGAAATGATGATGGGTATTTGACAATTATAGATAAAATAAAAATAATTCTTAGATGAACTACAATGAGGATAAATAAATAAATACTGTTAAGATTAAATACTAGCCTTTATAATACACATAGATAATAGATTTTTAGAATTAATAATGTTTTAGAAAAAAAATTATGAGGTTTGCAGGAAAGAAATAAATGAGTTAAAAAAACCATGTTCTATTTAAATGTATGCATAGACTATGGTTGGGAAAAAAAATCAAATATTGATTGATTGAAATAGAAAAAAAATGGAAACTTGCTTTCCAAGCTTTAAGTGAAAAATAAAAAAATAAAAGCTTGTTCTTCAAGCTTTAGGCAAGAACTAAAAGAAAAAAATGAAAGCTTGCACTGTTTTGGGTGAACAGCAAGAACAACAAGAAAGGAAAACTAAGGCTTTGTTGGGTTTCTGTGTAACGATGGAACGAAGAAGAGGAATCACAGTGGTGCGATTTGAGCGTGAAAAAAAGAATTGCGATCTGGTTGTGCGAAGTGTGCGGGAATAAGAAGAAGAACGTGATTGTGCGTTTTAGGCCTTGGTTGCATTTTGTGATTTGGGTCAAAAAGATTTGGGGTTTTTTGCGTTCTGTTGATGTATTGTTTCTATTCCATGAAGAAGAATGAAGAACCAGGGAAGAAGCTCTACTGCTGCATCTGCTCACATGAAGAAGAAGAAGAAATAGCAACTCGTTCTGCTGCGATTCGCGCAAGGAAGAAGAAGACGAAGTTGCAGCTAGCTTGTCTTGCTGCATTTATGCTGTGAAGAAGAAGAGAAGCCCTAGCCCTAGTTGATGCGTTTGGTGCATGAAGGAGCAAGAAGAATGAACATCAGTTGTGCGTGCTACTACTATGATCGGGATGAACAAAACAAGGGAATGTTGCTGTGAATCACGTGAAAAAGAAGAGGAACCAGCTACATTTGATTTCTAAGCACAAAACATGTGAAGAATGATGCCCTAAATTTCGTTCTTGTATAGAAATGAAACGTCCATGGAAGATTGATGCCCAAGCTTGCCATTTCTGTGCATAAACATTGACGCCTTAGTATTTTGTGCAGTAGATACGTGAAGAACGAGTTGTGAAAGGGGGTTTTGATGTTCGAAACCATTTGAAAGATGGTGAGCTTCGTTTTGCCTTCTAATGGATATTTTAACTAATTTGTATTAGTGTTTTTGAGAAATTGAATGCTGGTTTTGAATATGCAACAGATCTAGGGCATTGAAATTTGTTTCAGTGAGGAAGAACAATACATGCAAAGGGGTGTTTGAAGGTTTAGATGCTAGAAACTGTTTCGAGCAAGGTCAGCATGTTTTCTTACAATTAGGTCATGAATTTTTGTATTTCAATTGCATGTATTTGTATGTTGGATGTGTATTGTTTGGATTTACAGCAAATCAAGAACATCAGATCTTATTTTGAAGGGGTTCTAAACGGAAAAATTATAACGAAGAGGTATTGAAGCTTTAAATTCTTGAATTTTATATTGTAATTAGTTTAAATTGATTAAAATGAGTTGTATGGATGCGAAGAATGAGATTTAAATATTTAGAACTTATTGTGGTTGAAAGAAATAATTACTTGGAGACCTGATTGATGGAAATTGAAATTTTTGATTTGGGGTTTGATGAAAATAATAATATGGGAGAGATTCTAATTTTATAATAAAGTAGACATACAAGAGTTGAGTGTTCAGAAATCTTTTTTTTATCACAGGATTTTTGGTAGTTATAATTCTATTCCATTTATGAATGCTTGTATATTGTTATGGGATTCTGGTGTTTAGAACCTCCGTCTCTATTATAAATAATTTAGTAAATTGAATGTGGATGACAATGAATATTATCGAAATCAAAGGAGTTCAAAGATTTATTTTAAAAAATCCATTATTTGATTTGTTGAAAGTAAAGAACAGGATTTAAAAGTCTTATTTTGTTCGTAACAAATTTACCTATGATATGAATAGATTATTTACATTTTTGGAATGCTAAGAATAGGTTACAGTACTCAGGAACTTCCAAAACACAAATTGGAAATTTTGGAGCTTTTAGCTAAAAGGTTTGAGTTTTAAACTCTTATTTCTCTTTGAAATATTTATTTGTGATTATAAATATTCTATTTTGATATGAATGTGAATGAATGATGGAAAAATATCGAAGTTCAGGGGGTTGTGGAGATTCGGAGATCGAAAATTTAATTTATTTAATACATTGATGTGAATATTGGAATGTTGGAATAATCTTGTTTAGCTAGAAATAATAATTTAAAAACCATGGAAAACCCTTGCATGTTTCTTTAGCTGAAAATTATTTTATTTAAATTGAAAAAAGGAAGTAGGAGCTTAGAAAGAATTATTATAATAATTTTCTATTATAGATTGATATTTTTAAAACGAACTCTAGTGACGAATGAAGGCAAAGGAAATCTAAGAAATTCAGGTGAGCAAGTTTTTCTTGCTCATACGTATTATGTAGATTTAAAATTTGAAACATTTGTTTGAATAGTTCTAGACTCGTGAGGATTGCCTTTGGAAACTGATTGAATTTGTTTGGAATGTTTGGGTGATGTTATGATGAATGATTATTTACTCATTGCATGCATAAATAGGAAAACTGCATTTAGGTAGCATTTTTTATTTATTTATTTGACTGCCACTTTAATTGCATGCATTATTTGATAAATTTTCTATTGTATGTGTGATACTTTGGCATGATTGAATTTGTTTGTGAAACTAAAAACAAGATGAAGGATTATTAAGAATCCACGTACTAGTGCGATTGACGAGCCTAAAGCAAATCAAGGTGATATCTCCTATATGGCACCGTTTGAGATTGTCAAGCCACAAGGCGGATCATAGGTATTCTCAACTTTGAGTTGCCAACGACAGCTAGAAGTCATTGGGAGATAGTACTATGCTGCGTAAGTACATTCCCTTGGATTGTGATTTTGACAGGTAACCGACCTTAGGCGTTACTTGAGATTTGTCTCTGTTTCATATCACAGGGAATACTAAGAGTCATCTCAACACTCTTCCAGTCTTAGAGTACAACAAAACAATTAAATGTTTGAAACACCTAATGTGTGAAAGTGTTTGTAATGTTTAGAATTTCGATCTGTATAATGTTGTGATGTGTAGGAATGATCCACTAGGTTTTCAAGCTCACTTAATCTTTATTTTTCAGGTACCCATAGGAACCATAAACATTGATTTCACAGGTTTTAAAGCATTGCATGAAGAATCTCTGGAGGATCAACTTTGTTTTAGTTTGAAATGTATTTTGATGTAATTGTCAAATAGGGTAGACATCTATTTTTATTGTAACTTATATTTCTATCTTTAATTTTATACTTTGGGACTTTGAACAAGACTTTCATATTTTAGGTCATACATAAGATGTTTCATTTCAATTATTAAGATTTCTTCCACTGCATTGTTTTATTTACACTGTTGCAACATCTATGCATCTAGACTGCATATAGGTTTCAGGTTGATGTTTCAGATTTGAGGATTGTCCCGTTGCTTATTTTATTTGGACAAATTATTTCATGCATGCATATAAGTTTGCATACAGGTGGGAAACAAGAAATAGGAAAGAAATTTGACTACTCTTACTATGGGGGAAGGTTACACGATGATTTATTCTAGGGAGTCTACAACTGAGGTCGAGGTGTCACCCTGCATACCTTCAATCCAATATGGTACGCCCTGCATACCCTCGATCTAGTGTGGTGCACCCTGCATACCTTCGATTCAATATGGTACGCCCTGCATACTTTCGATTCAATATGGTATGCCCTACATACCTAGTATGCCTTGCATACTTTCGATCTCAGATGGTACGCCTCGCATATCATCGTAACCACAGTCTAAGAAAGAAGTAAATTCTATAGTGGAATACTAACTTCCAAAGACAAATCAGCCATCGCAAATAGCTTACTTTAGTGGGAATACCTATGATGTGCCTTCAGCTACCAGTGTCGGAGGCGCTATAGGGTATTGGGGCATATCCATCACACCGATATGTGTAATTCTTAATAATCCTTTAATCTTCTTTAGTGTCACAAGCATTTTGATTTTCACACCATAGCATGAACTATATAGTGGATAAAATAAGCATTTAGTAGTTTCGCAACATTTCCATCATCAATTGTAAAGGAAAGCATTTAACCGGACATTATGATATCAAACATTTCAATCATCAAACATAATGGAAAGTGTGTAACCGGAAATTAGGATATCATTACATCACTCCAATCAAATCCACACAATATTGTTAACATGAATCTAAAATTCCTAAAGCTACAAAACATCATGTTTTAAATTTAAAATCTATATAATACAAATGAGCAAGGAAATCTTACCCACCTGAACATACTGGATCTCTTTTGCACCAAGTCGTAGAGATTTGCCACTCTTATATTTTTTTTATTTGCAATTCGAAATCACAATAATTAATTTCTAATATTCCTTTTTTTATTATTCTTATTATGCTAAAATAATTCTAGAATTCAACCACTCTTAAATTGTCTGCTACAGATTTGATTAAAATTTTAAATTTTAGAACTTTTCTAATCCCAAAATAAATTTAATATTAGGTCTCCAAATTTTCCAATAATCCTTTCTATCTCCCAAATAAATTATTTATTTTAAAGCAAAAGTTCTAATCGTCTAAATCTAAACTAGGGTTCCAAAAATCCCTATTTCTACTTCAATTTAAGTAAATTAAATTTTAATATTTAAAACCCTTTAAATTTTCCTTTAACTCTCAAATGAATAATTTCTATTAAATAACACAATTCCAATACTTAACATACGCATCTAACTTTTAATTAATTATTTCTATCAAACAAGACCCTTCGAATATTTAATATCTATATCTAATTCCTAACTAAATTTTGTTTCAATCTCCAAATCTCCACAACGCCCTGAACTTTGATATCATCATTCCAACATCCATCCAAAATAATCCGCAAGCAAAATAATTTAGTGCTAAGAAGAATAAGATTTTTGGGCTTCAAACCTTAACCCAAAAGCTCCCAAAATTAGTTGGTTTCCTATTTCGGAGCTTTCCAAATATCTTAGCTTGTTCTTTACATTCCAAATAATTTAAGTAATTGATCTAAGATTAATAAAATTCTAAAGTTGAATAGACTAATCTTTATACCTGCTAAGCCCTGATTTTCAGTTCCAGAACCCTCAAAATTTAGATTTTAACCTCCAAAAATCTATTTCAATTAGAAACTACTATTCAACAGTCCATAAAGTTAAACTAAACCATTCAAAATTTATTCAAATGAAGGAAACAAGTTATTATACTTGTTCCCAACACGTTCCAAATGTCGAAACCCCCTTTGCGACGTGTTCTTCACGGATCTAGGGCATCACTATGCTTAGATATGCCCAAAAATGAAAACCCCCCTTCATTGTTGTTCATCCTTCATGCAAGAAACTCACCAGCTGCAAGCTAGTTTCATTCTTCTTCGCAAGCACAACAGAACGCACCAACGTTCTCCTTTGTCTTTGTTCTTCTTCACGTAGCATAACGCACGGCTTCTTCATTCTTCTCTTTTTCTTTTTCACAGTAGTAGTAGCTGCTCCTTCTCTCCTTCTTCGTTTCAGTCTGCCCAAATTGCCATAGCAAGCTTTAGTTCTTCATCTTCGTGCGGACATAGCAACAACACACACACAGCTTTGATCTCCTTCTTCTTCGTGCGCACAACAGAAACGCACAGCTATTGCTCTTCTTTGTCTAAATGCACCAACAACTCACACAACTGCTAGTTTCCTTCGTTCCTCTTTTCTTCATGGACTTGCAGAATGCAACTCCTTTGTTCTTCTTCTTCACGGACCAGCAACAATGCACCAACGATTGCTTCTTCATTGTTCTTCTTTGTGCGTGAAATGCACACACCCAACAGCTTTGCACAAGATCAAATCTAGGGCATCAGTCTTCTTTTTTGTTCTCCTTCTTTCCCCAACTAAAATGTGATAGCAGCTGGTTCCTCTTCTTTCTTGTGTTTGATCGTCACACCCAAAACCCAACAAGCCCTAAATTTGTTTTCATTATTGTCGTTCACCCTAAATTAGAACAACCTTTTTTTCCTTGTTCTTCTTCTTTCATGCCTCTCTTTTCTTTGCTCGTCCAACACAAACCCTAATCTAGGTTCTTCTTCTCCTTTCTCCCGAATTCCAATTCCTTCTTTCCTTTTTTCCGTTCTTGCCCTAAAGCTTGAAGTGCAAGCTTAGCTTTCATTTTCTTTTTTCAATCATCCCATATTTGATTTATTTCTGAAACCAATATTTGATTTTAATCCACCAACATTATCAACCAATATTCTATTTTATTTCTCAAGTCAATCTTTGATTTTAATCTACCAATAATTCCATCAACTAATGTTTCATTTATTTTTCCAAACCATAGTATATGCATACATTTAAATAAAACATGGTTTTTTAACTCATTTATTTCTTTTTCACAAACCTCGTAATTTTTACTAAAACATTATTAATTTTGAAAATCTATTTTCTACTTGTATTGTAAAGACTAGTATTTATTTTTAACAGTATTTATTTATTTATCATCATTGTAGTTTAGCTAAGAATTATTTACATTTTATCAATGATTGTCAAATACCCGTCATCATTTCAATTTACTATCAAAGCATAAATAACAATATTTATTATTATTATATTTTTTTCAATTCCTACTCACAAACGTTTTTCTTCATTAAATTATTATATTTTTAACAGATTAGGATGATCCTATATCTCTAATTTTTATATGTGATGACCCGTATTTTTGACATTAAGTCGACGGGTTCGACATGTATTTTCATGTATCAATTAATGAATTATAAATAAAAATATATAATTTTATGGGTATTGTATAAATTAATGTGCATATTTAATGGTAACATGCGATTTTCAACAATGGCATTAATTAATGTGGGTATTAAATGGAAAATAAAATAAGTAATGATAATAATGGTAATAAATATTTAATGGGAATTTGAAAAAAAAAGGGAGAAAGAGAGAGAGAGAAAATGAATTCATCAAATGAAATGAAATGATTAAATGAGATAATTTAAACATATATAGAAATATATATATATATAGATGTGTGTGTTCAAATTAACAAGTAGAACATAGATATGTGAACTATTTGTATCTTTGTAGACCTATGAATTTATATGTTAATTGAAAGTCAATATATAGGGGGTATATCATTAGTACTAAAATTTTAGTTGGCAGGTATCGAAATTATGATTTTTAAAGGTCAATTGATATATTAAATTCACATTTATGCGATTTGAGAATTAATTAATTAATTAATTAAATGTATACAAGGTAAAATAATATTAAATAATAAGAAAAAAATGTTATATAATATTATGTAGGAATGATTCACTGGGCTTTTGAGCTGACTCATTTTATATTTTTCAGGTTCCCACAAGAGTCTTATGCATTGATGCATTGATTTCACAAGTCTTAGAGCTTTACATGAAGAACCTTTGGGATATTAACATCTATTTTGTTTTGAAATGTATTTTGATGTAATTATTAAACATGACAGACACCTTTTTTTGTTATAACTTATATTTCTATCTTTTATCTTATATTGTGGAACTTTGAATAGGACTTTCATATTTTGAATTATACACAGGATGTTTCATCTTTATTATTAAGATTTTTCCGTTGTATCTAAACTGTTACTTCAGGTATGCTTTTAGACTGCATATAGGTTTCAAGCTAATGTTTCAGATTTGAAAATTGTTCTGCTGCTTAATTTATTTGGATTAATTATTTCATACATGCATATAGGTTGCGTACATGCATAAAACAGGTGAGAAATAAGAAACAGGAAGATAAATTTGACTACTCCGACTTCGAGAAAGGTTACCAAATGATTTATTCCGGGCAATCCGAACCCAAGGTCAGGGTGTCACAACCGGTCACTAGAGGAACATCGGGAGCTGAGCATCCTTATGAGTATTGTTTTTTAATTTATCACCTACCTTGTTATTCTGTCATAAATGAAATGTTATTATATATTGAAATGCATTTGTAATCTTTAAATGAGTTTTTAAATGGAAAATGTGCACCAAATCTCAGGTCTGAGATGCGGGTTAGGATATTGGATGTGATAGAGCATTGAAGAC
>JAJIYU010008678.1:0-17781 GCA_030144865.1 Tinospora cordifolia | reverse complement strand
TCTTATAATTTTGATTATCTTGCACTTGGATGACACTCAAAGCTCCTTTTGATTTATCCAAGCCCATATTAAAGTTGGAAAAACTATTAACACCTTGTTTGGCCCAAATGTTTTGAACCAGCCCAAGTAGTGTTTCATTAAGTCTCTTGGCACGGGCCCTGGTAATTGGCCCTCTTGGAATATGCAAAGCATCATCATCACCATTAATTAATCTATTTGTGTCATCTTTATCAACTCCGTAATTTGCATCATTATCGCAATCAATTACTGTTGTAATCACGTAATCACGTAACTGCCCGAAAAGTAGCACTTTCATGCATGTTCTTTCGTTCGCCTTCCCTCTCGTGCATGGTACACTAGCATGCCAAATTCTAAACTAAAAATCATGCATCATATCAAACTGGAAGCATTATACCTCGTCTCCATTCATTACTTCTCTTACTCGTCCTTTTGGAATGATTCCAATGCTTCTAGGGTTCTATTATGTTGCAAAGAGTAAAACAATGCTTCAGATATAATCACAGTTGATTCGATTTGCAATAAAATACAATATGAAACTTGTATAAACATTTGTGAGTTCATTTTTACCTTATAATGTGTTCTATCATGATTCATGATACTATATAACATATCCAAAAATCAGCTCAATTGGCCGAAATAAGGGTTTCACTTGCTTAATACCCTTTAGTGGAGTATAAATTAGGAAAATAAATAAAATGAGGATCACCTTATGTAATATCTCACATCGATTCGACTCTAGGGGGATTCCTAGGCTAAATGAACAATTACGAGCCTTATTAATGCCAAACGCTTTTGGGAGACTCAGGTTCGAGTTTTGCCAAGAACAAAACCCTACACCTAGTTAATGGTGGCTAAGGTGAGGACAATATTGTACATAGTGGGCCCGAGTTGTCACAAATGGTATCAAAAACACTCTATGTGTACTAGAGGTATGAATCTCGAGGACAAGATTGCTCCCAAGGGGGTAGATTGTAATATCCCACATCGGTACGACTCTAGGGGGATTCCTAAGCTAAATAAGCAATTATGAGCCTTACTAGTGCCAAGCGCTTTTGGGAGACTCAAGTTCGAGTCTTGCTAAGAACAAAACACTACACCCAGTCAGTGGTGGCTAAGGTGGGGATAATATCAGTACATAATGGACCCAAGTTGTCACATCCTAGCGAAATGATAGTTTGGAAATGTGCATTATTTTAATATGAACACAAAAATATATATTAAAATCCTTAATTCTTATTAAATAATGAGATATAAATTTTTATTAAATGCATGTGGACCCATAAATTCATGGCCACCCCTAAACATGTTCAAACCACATGAGTGGAACACCATGATCATGTACACCCTCACCCTCCCCACTCTCAATGGACATTTCCCATATTTGAAATCATTTAGAATGATCTCATGTGTCATCCAAATGATCAAGTATACCACACATATGAGATGTTTCACCTTGTTTAGAAACCATTAAGAATAATCTCATGTGCACACAAACATTTATTATGTACACCATGCCCCACTTATACAAAAATTGGTCCATGTGTGCGTGTGTGTGCACACATGTGAACAACCCTAATTAAAAGTGCTAAATGGTGAACCATGATCAGACACTAAACCCTAGCCTTCATACACAAAGAAGAAACCAAAAATCAAGAATATGAAAGTTACCTAAACCTAAATATACATAAATCTTGGCGCCAACTATGGGAAATACCATCATAACCCTTATGCAAAAACCCTAGCCATCCCCTATGTGTTGTGTGCAGACCTAGTTGCCACCCTTGTGAGGAAACATGCAAAAACGTGAGATAAGGAAACCCTAATCAAAGTTGTCAAAACCGTGGCCCCCCTTGTGTTTTGAAAATCTATATAGACCTCCTTTGTACACACTTATTCTTTATCTCAAAACAAGAGTTGACACTTTCCTTTTAGCTTGTTCTAGCCTTTTTCTTGGAAACCCTTTTGTTCTTGAGTGATCTTGAAGTATTCTTAAATGCTTTGGTGTTTAATTGAGTGTTCTTGAGTAATCTTCGGAATGCCAGACGTTGGAATAACAGACCTCTGTCGGATTTCTATCATACTTGCAATTAAGATGGAAGTGATTTTTAAAACCTCCTCTTTTCTTCTTTAGATTAATGTCGTGTTCATTGTATGTTTAATTTTTAGAAATCATTCATGTTTCTATTTTAGAAATTTAATTATGATTTCAATTTTAGTTTAGTACACGAGAATGTTTTAAGCATTCATTAATCCATGTCATGCCTGGTCTCATGTTTTCGTTTATTTCAATGTATGATGCATGTTTTTGGATGTTTATGTTTTGTTTTTCAGATTGTCTATATTATGAATTTAATTTCTCTTATTTTATGATTCTTGAATATGAGATTAATCATAAGATGTTGGTGATCAATACCCATGTACCATCATAGTGAACATATGAGTTACTATGGATTTTCTTTACATGTGATTAGTTCATATGAGTGATGTTCCAAAATACTTGGAATATGGGTTATGCCCAAAGTCTAATGAAATTGGCTAAGAAATTTCTTGTTCACTCTAAGTAGGTATTTTGTTAAGAACATCAATATAATATTCCAAAATTTTACGAGCACGTACACGTCGCGTGTAGGCATGAAATAAAAATATTATTTTGTAGGAAAATGAGAGTTTAAAATAAAATAACAAAAAAATAAATAATAGTTCTTATAAAAAAATAATAAAATAACAATAATAATAATAAATAAATTTTGAAAATCTAAATTAAGGTCAAAAGATTGAAGGTCTAAATTAAATTAGACATTTATCAAAAATATAAGTATGAATATAACAAGGGAAAACAAGTTGATATTCGATAGTAAATTAGCTCAAATTAGAAAAAAAAAATTGTATGATGAAGTGTAGCATTGGAAAAAATATTTTGAGTAATGAAGGTGGTATTAGAAGTTAAGAATAATTGATGCCTGAAAAAGAATCAAATTTTTAGAATTGTTGGTTACCAAATTAACCATATACTATAGCTTTTAAATAAATTAGCAGTGGCTTATACTAAAGTTGGTAGATAAATAAAATGAGTAACTAATTAAAATTATAAGATATTAAATCAAAATTTTGGATTTCGGTTGAAAAAATAAATCTGGAAATGAGAGATTTCTGGAAAATGGTAGACGAAAGAAGAAGAACCGAATAAGAAAGAAGAAAAGCAATCTGAAATTTGATGTTTGGTTTTGTGGGTTGTGCGTTTGAATAATAGAGGAAGAAGAAGTAAAGATCTCGGATTGGGTTTGGTGAGTTTGGCGCAACGAGCAAATAGAGGAAGAACAAGTTATGGTTGATGCCCTAGGTGTGTGCTTGCTGGACGATGGAGAAGAAGAAACCAAAAATCTGAAGTTTATGATTCGAAATTCTGGGCTTTGAAGTTTGGTGTTGAATCTGATGCGTTTGGCTGTGAAAAATAGCAAGAATTCGAGCTGAACGTGATGGTGCTATTGCTGTCATGTTTGAACGAGTAAACGAAGGGAAGCGAGTTGTGATTTGAGAATTGGAAAGTTTTGGTTTGTGCGTATGAAAAGAAGAACGTGATTTGCAAACCAGAAAACCAGATTCCAGATTCTTGGCGTTTGCAGCAATTGGGGTTTTGATTTGATGATGTGGGTGTTAGGTTGTAGCCAGCGGTGAAGGAGAAGAACAGAGGCTTGCTGCAAATCTGGTGTGGGGCTTTGGTTGAGCTGAAACTGTAAAGGTCATGGTTGCCGGTGTGCGTTCTAGCCGTGAGATGTGTCTGTGTGTGTGCGTTGCTGTTGGTGACGGACGAAGAAGAGAAAATCAAATCTGGAAATCTTGATTAAAAATCTGAGTTTTGCTTGGATTTCGTATTCAGCAAAGATAGAAGAAGGAACAAATGAAAGGAAATTTTGGATGGTTGTTGCTGCATTTTTATTGGATTCTTGTTGTCGAATGATCAAACATGAACAACAAAGATAAAAAAAAAAAAAAACTGTTGGTGTTTTTTTTTTTTATGAGGATGAACGTGTTCATGATATGTGATTTGGGCATTTTTCAGATTTTGTGAGTGTTGGGATGTCGTAAGTTTGTTGAACGTGATTAGAATCTTGGGTGTGTGGATTTAATTTGGTGATTTTCTGGTTTGGTGCGTTTTCATGAAGATAATGAGATGAATGTGATTTTGTTGTGTGTGGGTTGATTTGGTGTTGCTGGTGGGGTGTTGAAGATGAAGAAACCAGACTTTCCAAGTTGATGATTGAAGAACGAAGGGGAAGATGAAGCACAAAACAAGCACGTTGCTGGTTTTGGTTGTTGTATGCGATGGGCCATGAAAGACGAACAGAAGATAAAAATTGTGATGTTGTGGGACGGCAAGGTGGACATTTATTTCAGCTACTGAACCATGAAGAAGAAAATCAAAATTGACATTGTTGTTGTTGCTGTTGCAACATACGTTGAAGAAGAAAAAGAATTCGCCCCTGTTCGTGATGAGAAAGTGGCAGCTTCTTTGTTGGTCGTCATTTGCGGGACGAAAATGATGAGCAATGTCAAGCTTCTGAAACGTATAATAATTTTTTATTTTTAAATTTAATCTTTTCATAGTTGAAAAGTAATTATATTTCTTTGATTTTGACGTGAAGAATAAAAAAAAATTATTAAATTAGAACTTCAGTAATAAAACTTAAAAAATTAAAACCTTATTCAAATAGAAATATTGATTTCAATGCTTGTGAATTTTGATAAATGCTTAGAAAATAAATATCTAAGCTTAGAAAATTCGACATTTCGAATATTAGAAATCTAAAAATTTTAGAAGTTAGATGTAAATAGGAAATATCAAAATCTTCTTATTCAAACATAAATTAATTAAATCAATTATGAAAAAAAATGTTTAGAATAGTTATTTAATAATTCAAATTAAATAAATTTAATATTAGAGTATTTATTAATTTTGAACATGAAGATTAATTGGTTTAATAAAATTAAATTAATTAATCTTTTAAATGAGGATTAATAATAATAATAATAATAATAATAATAATAATAAGTCTTTAGAGGTTTAAATTCTTTAAGTCTTTAGAGGTTTAAAATCTTTTATAAGAAAAACATGAATTTTAAGCCCTAAGACTAAACTTCTAATATTTAGAAGTCTTATTTTATTCGTAATTAAATTAATTACGATATTAATAAATTATTTGAATTTGTGAAGATTCAATTCTTAGAAACCTAATATTATGAAAAAGACTTGGAAGTAAATTACTAAAGTTTTAAATTCAAATTAAGGAAAATTTAGAAGACTTAGAAATTATTTTAATTAGAATATATAAAATACTAGAAATTAGAAATAATCCTAAATTAGTGGAAACTGATATTTAGACTTTCTAATTAAATTAAAAATCATGTAAGCTTAAGAATAATTTATTAAGTATTAAATTTCAGGTTGCACATTTTAGAGTATCGAACATCTCGAAGGAAAGCAAGGAGCCCTGAAGATTGACGGAATCATGTGGGCATGACTTCCTTGCTCATATGTATTATATGGATTTAAAATTCAAAGCATTTGTTTGAATAGTTCTAGGTTATTAGAATCTTATTAGGAAATTGATTGAAATTGTTTGGTTGATTTGAATGATGTGTGATGTCTAATGAATTATTTAGACTTATGTATAATCAGTTTATGACATGATTGAATATAATATCTTGCATTTAGATTTACTCAAATTATGACATGCCTGAATAAGAAAATATGCATTTAGATCTCATTATTTACTCACGCATCTTACCATGTTGAATTACTTGCATGGTGGAATTATTTTCCCGTGTATTGTGTGATGCTTAATGTGATTGAGATTACTTGTAAAACTAAAATAAGACGATGGTTTATTAAGAATCCACGTACTGGTGCGATTGTCGAGCCTGAAGTGGATCGAGGTAGCATCTCCTATATGTCACTGCTTGAGATTGTCGAGCTACAAGGCAGATCGTAGGTATTCCCACCCAGAGCTGACTGTGACAGCTCGAAGTCTTTGGGACACGGTACGAGCCGCGGTAAGTACTCTCTCTTAGGCTGTGATGTGAGTAACAATTGATTTTAGATGGTTATTGGAACCCTCTTAGGCTGTGATCACAGGGAATACCGAGAGGCATCTCAACCCTTTTCCGATCTTAGACTCCGACTAAAACAAATGAATGTTTGAAAGCCTAATGTTTGAAAGTGTTTGTAATATTTTGGATTGGGCCTGTATAATGCATGTGATGTGTAGGAAGGATCCAGTGAACTTTCAAGTTCACTCCCACTTTATTTTTCAAGTACATCTGGACTTAGAGTACTGTGACTTACTTCTGAAGACTCACAGTTTAATTGGACATCTTATGGGGAGGTAGTTCGGGATAGGTGATATTGGAAGTGATATTTTGTTAATCTTTTTGAAATGATTTTCATGTATTTATTTGATTTTAAATTCAGTTAACCAGATTTGTAAGCAATATTTTATTTTTAATATTTTTGTCTCGATTTCAAGTTTTAAAGTATTTCTGCTGCATTATTTATGATTTGTATTGCTAAATCCGATGAATGTATTGAGAAATTATTTTGATCTTTTGTTTTGTATAGAATATCTATCTAAACTTGACTTGAAAAGAAAATTTTATGAGCTTCATTTTGAAGAAAAAGATTTTTAACAGAAGAAACTTTTAAGTAGCATCTTGATTTTCAACGGACGACGATTCACATGTGAACGGAGGTCCAGTTGAAAATTGAGGTGTTACAATCAAGGGCCTTGAAAACCCTTTTAGTCTAAGTCATAACTATACACAAAAATGATGCTTTAAACGCCCAATGTATGCAAGTTTATAAATTATGGATGTGTTTTTAGTCTAAATTAAAAAAAAAAATTGGTTAAATAAAAATGTATGTCAAGTGTGAGTCACTTATAAAGTAATATTGGTCCAATCTGCTTGTATGCTTAAGACGACTGTCAAAACAGTGGTTATTTCCAAATAAAGAAAGAATATGAGGATTGGGGTGTTAACTTTCCATTAGTTGGCACCAAGATTAGAATATTTTCTTGTGTAGGTAACTTTCCCATTTCTGATTTTTGGTTTATTCTTTGTTTGTGATGGCTAGGGTTCCTCTTGTGAGCATAAATCAGACTTTGGAAACTTCCATTTGGGTTGTTCACATGTGTGCACACACACACATGAGTCATTTTTGCCTAAGTGGGGCATGGTGTACATGATAAATGTTTGTGTGTACATGAGATCATTCTAAATGGTTTCTAAACAAGGTGAAACGTCCCATGTAGTTAGGTAAGTGTGGGCATATATGATCATATACTTGGCACATAGAATCATTCTTCATAGTTTTCAAACAATGGAGACGTTTCATGCAATTTTGGTAGGGTGTGGTACACATGATCACCCATGATCATCACTCATGTATTTTTTGGGTCCATACAAATTTAATAAAAATTCATATTTCACTGTTGGCAAGGAATTAAGGCCTTTATCATATATTTTTGGGTTCACATAAAAATAATAAAAATTTCAATCTATTATTTGGCTAAGGTTATCCAAATTTTGTTTCCTTCTTTAGAATCCACTTAAGGGCATTAGGTAAATAAAACCCAACTTTGAGCAAATGAAATGATTTTTTGATATATTGTCCAGTCGATCAGTTCATGTTATATCATTCCATTTCAGATTGTTTTGGGTCCTTTACTAAATGAAGGTTTTGGACCTGCTAAAGTTATCACTAAAATGAACCCAGTCTCATTTCTCACCCAAATTCACCCAATTGGAATTTCATTATTTTATTTCATTTGCTACAAAAATTTTCAAGGTATTACAAAACATGATAATCCAGAACATGGATAAACAACATAGGGATGATAAGCTAAATGGAATAAATCAACTTACTCATAATATCAATTAAATGCTGGCTCCATGGCTGAGGTTCATATGAAATAGTAAATACTTGGCTCAACGGTCGACTCCAATAAATAGATGAATGAATAAAGTGAAGTGGGTTTCATTGCCCTACAACTGATAAACAGTGAGTAACTATACTCACACACAACCTCAATAGTGAGGTATACCATGACTAAAAAAAATATTTGCTTCTCACTTCTCAATACAAGTGTCTTCAGTGATTACCTAAAAAAGAGATTAGTGGGGTGAGCTCAAGAGCCCATTGGATCGTATACAACACATCTCAAATATTATTAAAGACAAAAACATCAAACAAGCAAACACTTAAAAACATTAAGTGTTTCAAGTAATTCAATTGTTTAACTTGGCATTAAGACCAAATGAGATCTCTTTGGTATTCCCCTATGTTCGGATTCTTGGAAGTAACTCCCTAAAGGCCAATTCCTCATCATAACACATATTGAATTCTAAAGGTTTTCTTATATATATATCTGACTCTCAAATCCTCAATTGATTGTACCCTGATCTTAAATCAATCTTAGAGAAGTGAGTGGCTCCCCTCAACTGATCGAATAAGTTATTTATCCTTGGTAATAGATATTTGTTCTTTATTGTCACCTGATTAAGCTTCATTTAGTCAATACACAGTCTCATGGATCTGTTCTTCATCTTCACAAATAACACTAGGCCTCCCCATAATGATTCACTGGATCGAATGAATCCCTTCTCACGGTGTTCATCCAACTGTGTCTTGAGTTCAATCAACTACTAGCGTCATTTTATAAGGAGGAATGGCTATAGGATTTGTGCTTGGATAGTTCAATCTTGAACTTTACCTGTCTGTGTGGTGGTAGTCTAGGTAAATCATCTAGGAACACATCTGCATATTCCCGCACCACGGGTATCTCTAGAATCTTCTTATGTTCTCCAGATCTAGTACCCTCCTCTAGCAATTGTTTGAAGTCCTCACTCTATTTTAGACAGTGTAACATGGTTGTCATAAGACTCTAGGGTAGTCTCTGCTTGTCTTCGTTGACTTTCACTAACTCTCCGGATGGTAGAGTCAATGTAACTCTTCGTCTTGGGCAATCAATTTGAGCTTGGTGTTGAGTCAACTAGTCCATGCCCAATATGACATCACCTGTGGAAAGGTAATACTCTAAGGTTGATAGTTACAAGTCTATCCCCAAATCTCAACTCACGTGTAGACTTTTCGGGCAACTACAACAACTCCTATAGGAGTGGACACATACAATGGTTTTGGTGGTGTAACAGTTACTAATTTTAACCTCTTAGTTAAGTCTTCTAACACAAACAACTTAATAACACTTGAATCAAACAATATTTTCATAGCAACATTAAATAGTAGGAATGTACCTTTGACAACCAGTGCTAGGTCCGCCTATCCATCCTCTATAGCGAATACTTGAGCTTGATTCTACTGGCCTTGCTGTTACTGTTGTGGTTGGGGTTGCCACTACGGTGGTTGTTGCTGGAAATAACCACCTTGGTTTCCACCCTAAACCATTGTTCTATCACTGGTTTTGCCTCTGTGGCCCTCGGTTCTAACAATCCTACACAAGATGTCCTTTCTGACCATAGTTGTAGCAAGCTCCTTCTCTCCGAGCCAATTGCTTGTCTACTCAGTTATTTTTTTGTTGCCTTTGTGGGTAATTCTTGTTTTGTTTCTTTTGGTTCCCTTGGATTTCTCTACCGTTGTTTGGCCTCTTATTCTTGTTCCTCAACTTCTGCTCAAAGTTGAATTCTTGCTCCAATATCAATGCCTTTTCCACAAAGTCTCTCTACGTCTTTAGGCCTTTGGCATTATCACTTTTCGGATCTCAATCTTGAAAGCCTCTACAAATCGATTAGCCTTCATCTTCTCCTCCCTAATTAGCTTAGGTGAAAATTTGGCCAATTTAGCAAATTTAATCTCGTATTCGGCTACCGTCAAGTCCCTTTGGGTTAACCTGACGAAATCAAACTGCATCTTCTTGCAAGAACTTCTCATAAAACACTTCCTTGAAGTCTTCCCAGCTCATCTGCTTGACGTCAGTGTTCGGATTTACCTTCAACATTGGCCACTAGCTCATAGTTGCTCCTTTAAACTGATGGGTAGCCAATGCAAATCTATGGGGACTTGTTGCCCCTAGCACATCCAGGTGTTTATCAAGCTCCTAGTACCAATGGTCAACTTTCATGCTATCAGATACGCCATCAAACTACAAGGAACGAAGTTTTTGCAGCTCCATCGGCATCTCCCTCTATACCTTATCCGGAATATCTTCTTGTGCCCTCTAACACACTGAAACCTCTGGCATGGGCGTTAACTGCTATACCAGAATCTGCTCCTAGGGTGGGGCCTATAACTATGGCTCTGGTGCAGCCTGTGGTTGTATCAATGGCAATGGAAATACCCTCATAAACTATTTTATGACCCTTCTGGTGATCTCTAACCAAAGTTTAGGAGTCAATGTAGCCCCCACCTGAGCCTTAGTCTAATTAGTCTGTGTCCCTTGCCCGTGTGGTTTAGTTTCATCAGCTATGGCAACTCTTACAGTTTGTCTCTTGGATCCAACCATTTATCTACAACCAACGATCCATTCTATTGTCATATAATCAATTGAAACATTCGCATGTATACACTTAGAACATTTATTCTTGTCATGCTAACATACCTTTGGATTCATGTCTCTAAGTTCTCGTTCGTTCAGTGGCCTATTGGTTTATGCTTCTAAGTCCACTGCAAAGTCGTTCATTTCTGGGTATAGGATTTGGGTTTAGTAAGTTTAAAAATCATGATATACATTTTTCAAAATCTTTATACAAGTAAGCATGCAAATAAATAATCAAGCATACAATGAACAATTTCATGCCAACATAGAAAAATCCCTAAGTTTTCATCCATGCTATAGAGTTCAAACGTCCCATACCATCCTTGCTTGGTGATAGACTTCAACACAAGAATCTCACTATATCTATACAATTTTGCAAATGTCTCAATGTCTAAGGCTTCCCAAGCCCCACTATACTTGACTGTCCCACACTAACCAAGCATAGGAAAGTGAGTTATTCCAAAGCCACCGATCATTTACCAAACATGGCCCGTCAATCTCTGAGTCTAGGATTTCTCCATATCTCCAAATTTTCGCACGACCCATACCATTCAGAGACTAAAGATACAGTTGTAACACCCTGGCCTTAGGTTCAGACTCCCCGGAATGGAGATCATCGAGTTATCGTCCCCTAACGACTGGAGTGCTACCTTCCGTTCAAATTCTGCTGACTCTCAAACAAAATGAATGAGAAATTGATCTCTCTCCCTAGATCTGGAGCACAGAGGTTATTCTCGTTCGCTCTATATTACGACTGAATTAATATATTGGTTGAATCGAATTAATCTCTGAAAGTGTTTGATATGCTTGCATTGTCTGGTTGAAATAATGGATTAAATAGATGGAATGATTCATTGCGCTTTTTAGCTCACCCCCCTATTTTTCACATCACAGGGAATTAATCAGCTTACGAGGAGGGTTATCTATTGAAAGTTTTTATTTATTTCAATGTAGGGCACATAGGCCCAAGCTAAATCATGTATTTCAGTTTGGAATTTAATTTTCACTGTAATAAGTCATTGTACTCAGAATTTTCGAATGAATAAATGACGAATCTTATTTAGTATGATGTCATTTTGTACATAGACTAATGTACACAGGAACCCTAATGCATTTGGGTCTAAGAAGAAGAAAATGTAGCACGGGCCCGTCTCTTGGGCATCCCAAGATTTTATATCAAAGAAAGTTAAACCGTCAGATAACGTGGAAGATTGGACTTGGGAGGCGGGGTGTTACAAAGGTGGTATCAGAGCCTAGGCTTTAGATGCCTTGTGCAAGAATTAGAAGGAATTGACTAGTCTGGTAAGACTATTTATTTATTTAATTTAGAAGACCTACCACCTATTTTGAAAACCGAAATGATTTTGAAAAATTATTTTCAAAAAGAGATATATGTTTGCAACGGTTTTGTTTGGATACAAAGATTACAAGTTGAGCTGATAGTGGATAAGCCTTGTCCCAAGTAAAGCTAAACATTGAAAGAGAGATGAGTTATCCCGTTCTAGAAAGCACGGTTGCTAAGTAGACTTCGGTCTCGCCGTCCGATCTGGAGGTTGTCCCACCAGCTCATACGAGTAGTCAGAGTTGAAGAATACACTTATTTTCTTATGAGATAAAACAAGGAGGTGGTAATTGAGGGCTAAAAATTCACTATGGCCCAAATGAGATGCCAACAAGGATTTGAGAACTTAGGTCTAGGGAAGAGACCTTAAGTAGAGACTTGCGGGTTGCCAAGGGTGGCACAGTGAATCATGAATAAACTTTTAAGGCATAAGTTAGAGACTGCAAATGTGTGAAAAACGAACACTTGTTTGGTCAGGACACGAGATCGGGAGAATCCTGTATCTTTGGGTTCTATGTGGTATGGGACGCATAGGATTCAGGATGTAGAGGAATCTTGAACTCGGAGAATGACAGACCATGTGTGGTGAGTGATGGATGGCTTTGGACGAACTTGTTTTCTTATGCTTGGCTGGTATGGGATAGTCAAGTGTAGTAGAGCTTGGGAAGCTTTGGACACGAGACACTTGCGAAATTGTTTGGGTGCAGCTTTATTCTGGGTGAAAACCTAAGTGGAAGGGGTAGAGTGGTATGGGATACTTGAACCTAAAAGCTTAGGTGGAATCTTGGAACCTTGTTGTGCTAGCTTGATTGTATGATTGTGTGATATGTATGCTTTATTGCTTATTTATTTTGAAACCAAATCCTGTACCCATGCACAAAAAGAACGTAGAAGCATAAACTGTTAGGCCACTAAACAAATCGAAGACATAGAGACATGAATCTAGAGTCATGATAATACGAACAATTGGTGAGGCAAAAACTGACCGAGTGTTAAATTTATAGATAATGGCTGGAACAAGAAAGTACGCTACTCTATCTAGTACTTCTGATGAAAGTGAACAACGAGAACAGGAATTGTCTGCAGGAATGGTGGCCCGGATGGGGACCATGATGAATGAAATGTCACAGAGAGTACTAGATCAACTATTGAGGGCAATTCCACAGATAATCCCTCAGATGGCCCCTCAGCCTCAAGTACCTGAACCGATGCAGGTTCAACGGACAGCACCTGTGGCTCAAGATCCTAAAAATCAGAGGGCTGAAGAAAATTTAGAAGATGAGAAACAAAGGAAGATGTTGATAGAGATGAAGAAGCTCACCCCTCCTTCCTTTGATGGTACTACAGATAGCATCTCAGCGGACCACTGGTACCAAGAAATGGAGGAAATCCTCGATGTGATGAAGGTAACTAGGTCCAGACTAGTGGCACTGGCCACGCACCACTTCAAAGGACCAGCCAGAAGTTGGTGGCATATGGTGAGGATGGACCCTAATACAAATATTAATGATATGAGCTGGGAAGACTTTACAGAAATCTTCTATGGAAAGTTCTTTCTGGAAGCAACTTTGGAGAAGCTACAAGAGGACTTCGTTCAACTAAAGCAGAGGGACATGACCGTTGCTGAATATAAGAGGAAGTTTAATGAATTGGCTAAGTTCTCATCAGATTTGATCAGGGATGAAAAAGGAAGGCTAATCGATTCACCCAGGGTCTCAAGATTGAGATTCAAAAATTGATAAAAACAGCCTGCCTGAAGACATATAAAGAAGTAGTAGACAAGGCATTAATTCTAGAACAAGAGTTGAATTTTGAACAAAGGCTCAGAAACAAAAATAAGAGACTAGGAGGTGACAGAGATCACCAAGGAGATCCGAAGAGAAGGAATACCAACCAGATGCATGGGAACAATATGCCTCAAGGCAAAATCGACCTAAAACAGAAGCACAGTTAGAGCTGGCAAGACGTTAAGGGTGGTGCTTCAACTGTAATCAGCAAGGGTACCTATCGAAGTTTTGTCCCAGCAAAACCCAGATGCGACAACAACAACAACTTCCAAATAATCAAGGGGGATAACAGAATGTACGTGCTCAACAGCAATTGCCTCGACAAAATAATAACCAGGGCAAAATCAAAACTAGGGTCGAGCACAAAATTAGAACCAAAGCCGATGGCAAAACCATGCAAGAGTATTTGCTATCGCTGAAGCCCCGGAAGACCAAATCCCTGCTGTCGAAGGTACATTCTTGTTATTTAATACTACCGTGAAACTGTTGTTTGACTCAGGTGCTTCAAAGTCATTTGTTTCTGAAAAACTAGTTAATAGATTACAACTAGTAACAAAGACTTTGCCTATAATGTTAAATGTATCAACACCTATAGGAACTTCTGTTACATTAAAGCAAATGTGTACCTGTGACCTTAGGTTTGGGGATAAGCTGATTTCAGCCTACCTTCATGTACTACCATTCCACGGGTATGATGTGATATTGGGTATGGATTGGTTGGATTAGTACCAAGCACAAATAGATTGTCCCAAGAGAAGAGTAACGATAACATTGCCCTCAGGAGAAACCTTCAAGATAGATGGGGATATTCATAAATTGCTTAGGAGCCTAATGATAGCCATGTTGAACTGCTTAAAGCAAAATGAAGACCTCGAAAACCTCTTAAAAGAAGATTCTGAAGGACCAAAAGAAATAAGGAATTTAGAGGTAGTCCGGGACTATGAAGATGTGTTTCCTGATGACTTGTCTGGACTACCACCAACTAGAAGCATCGAGTTCAAGATCGAACTCCAACCTGGAACCAAACCTATAGTTATACCTCCTTACTATATGGCACCAGTAGAACTAATCGAGTTGAAGACCTAATTAGATGAGCTCCGAGAAAAAGGATTCATCAGACCAAGTGAATCACCTTAGGGGGCCCTAGTGTTGTTTGTGAAAAAGAAAGACGGATCTATGAGACTTTGTGTCGACTATCGAAAATTGAATCAAGTAACGGTAAAGAACAAATACCCTTTACCAAGGATAGACGACCTATTTGATCAATTAAGAGGAGCCACTCATTTCTCAAAAATTGACCTTAGGCCAGGCTATCATTAGTTGAGGATCCGTGAAACAGACATTCACAAGACTGCCTTCAAAAATTGATATGGTCACTTGGAGTTTACAGTATTGCCTTTTGGTCTAACCAATGCCCTGACAGCATTCATGGACTTAATGAACCGAGTATTTAGGTAATACCTTGACCAATTTGTCGTGGTATTTGTTGATGATATCCTAATATACTCCAAGTCCAAAGAGGAACACTTGAAGATCGTGTTAGAAACACTCAGAAAACACCGACTGTACGCCAAATACAGCAAGTGAATTATGGATGAAGATAGTCAAATTTCTTGGCCACGTAGTATCAGCAGAAGGCATTTCTGTGGATCCTGATAAGGTGGAGGCTGTCATGAATTGGAAGCAACCAAAGACAGTTACGGAAATCAGGAGTTTCTTAGGCTTGGCTGGATACTATAGAAGGTTCATATAAGATTTCTCTAAACTAGCAGAACCTATGACCAAGCTAACCAGGAAAGGAGTTAAGCTCAATTGGGATAAGAAGTGCGAACAATCATTTCAAGAATTGAAGAAGAGATAAACTACGGCCCCCGTCCTAGTTACTCCAACCCATGGGGTTACTTTTACCCTTTATACTGATGCATCATTAAATGGACTGGGAGCAGTACTGATGCAAGGAAGACAAGTAGTCACTTATGCCTCGCAACAACTAAAGGTCTATGAGAAGAACTATCCCACTCACGACCAAGAGTTAGCAGCCATTGTATTCGCCCTGAAGATTTGGAGACATTACCTTTATGGTGAGAAATTTGATCTATTTTTAGATCACAAGAGCTTAAAGTACATCTACACCCAAAAGGAGTTGAACCTCAAGCAATGGAGATGGATGGAGTTCTTGAAAGACTATGATTTTCAACTACACTACCATCCAGGGAAGGTCAACGTAGTAGCTGATGCCTTGAGTAGAAAGTTCAACAAACAAGATGAAGAGAAAGGCCAGATGTACCAGTTGATCGAGGACTTTAGGCTGGGTGTAACTCTAAATGAAACACAAGCCTTCCTCTGCACTATGTCTTGTCAACCGAATCTTCTGCATCAAATTAGGGATGAACAAAGACAAGACAAAGGGCTTACCAGTCTGATTGAGGGAGTTACACAGGGTAAGCATTTTGATTTTAGGTTAGATGCGGAAAATATCTTAAGGTTCGGGAAAAAGATTTGTGTACCTCAAAATGGGCAAAGTAAACAGACAGTACTAGATGAGGCTCATCAAACCAAGTATATGATGCATCCCGGTGAAATAAAATGTACCAAAACCTTAAAACGACCTACTGGTGGAGGGGCATGAAAAGGGACATAGCCCAATATGTCTCCAGATGTTTGACATGTTAGCAAGTGAAGTCAGAGCACAAGAAACCTTCAGGGATGTTACAACCACTTCTGATACCAGAATGGAAGTGGGATAGCATCGTGATGGACTTTGTTAGCAGCCTGCCAAGGAATCAGAAGGGGGAAGACACTGTATGGGTGATTGTGGATCGTTTAACAAAAGTAGCTCACTTCCTACCCATTCGATCTACAGATTCTGTTGGAAAACTTGGAGAATTATATGTCAAGAAATTGTAAGACTCCATGGTGTTCCCACAACCATCGTGTCGGATAGAGATTCTAGGTTCACTTCTTAGTTCTAGCAAAGTTTACAGAAAGAGCTAGAAAGCAAACTCACCATGAGCACTGCATTCCATCCTCAGACCGATGGGCAATCTAAAAGGGTCATCCAAATATTAGAAGATATGTTGAGATCTTATGTTCTGGATTTTAAAGGGAACTGGAGCAAGTACCTACACTTAGCACAGTTTGCCTATAACAATAGTTATCAAGCAAGTATCAAGATGGCTCCATATGAGGCTCTTTATGGGAGGCCATGCAGATCACCAACTTGTTGGGCTGAACTCGAAGATTATGTTCTTATTGGTGCAAATTTGGTGGAAGAAATGAGCAACCAAGTCAAACTGATGCGAAAGAGATTGGCTACAGCTCAAAGTCGTCAAAAGAGCTATGCTGATAACAGAAAGAGACCCCTAGAGTTCCAAATAGGAGATCAAGTGTTTCTAAGAATCAGTCCTCAAAAGGGAATTAAGAGATTCAGATTCAAGGGGAAGTTATCACCAAGATTCATTGGACCCTTTCAAATACTTAGGAGAATCGGGGAATCCGCTTATGAGTTAGAGCTACCAAATCGAATGTCCTCAGTGCATAATGTATTCCATGTATAGATGCTGCGGAAGTACGAACCAGACCCATCACATATCATACACTAGGAAGAAGTTACACTTCGAAACAATGCAACTTACGAGGAACCAACAATTAGTATATTAGATCGTAAGGTACAGCATCTTAGAACCAATGAAATTCCACTTGTTAAAGTTTTGTGGAAACATCATGATTTGGAAGAAGTAACCTGGGAGCTGGAAAGCAAGATGAAGAACAAATATCTAGGTCTCTTCAACCAAAATACCTAACCAAACAGCATTGACGTGGATAGGTACAAATTTCGAAGACGAAATTTATTGTAAGGAGGGTAGGTTGTAATATCTGAGATTTTAGTGACGTAATAACCGAAAATTTGAGTTTAAAACACATTTTATTAGCACATATACGTATATATTTATATATCTATATATATATACACATATATATTTGTCATTGATATGTAATTAATTAGTTAGCATAGAAGTATAAAGGGATATACATTGATTAATATTAGACATATAGAATTGTTGGGTAAATATACGCTTCTCTA